>WTSP01018059.1:48763-70049 GCA_025331215.1 Actenoides lindsayi | reverse complement strand
TTTGAAGATGCGCAATTTTTCCTCATTGTGCCCTTTTTTTTCTCTATGTGTATTGTTTTGCTGATAAAATTAACTGGGGGGGGGAGTGGGGGGAATAAAAAAAATAAAAACCTATCGTCTGGACCAATAGGGCCAGCTTCCTCTTGTAAAGCAAACATTTATCTGATCCCATTCATCCAGTGGGGAATGATGATCTTCAGAAAGCAGTGACTGAGATTATTGTTAGCCATTCTGATTTAGGTCATCATAGGTCAATACTTCTAAGAACACTAAAAAACTAATTAGAAGTCCCCACATGCTTAATTCAAAATACACCTCTAAACAAGAAAGCAATTTTATTCTGAAGCTTAAATTTCTATTAGATATTTTAAGAAATATTGAGAATCCTTAAGCAACATACTGACCTATAGATGAAAAAAAGAATGGATACCTCTAGCAAAGCTTCAATTCAAATGAAAGGTATGCCTTTACTGATTACTTCTTTGCACAGACTACTATTTTCTCTCCCTGGTACATTCAGTGAGAAGCCCTATAATCTGTATGTACAGCAGGGTATATCTTATCCTTTTTCTTGACCATCAGCAACAACTCCATGTTCTGCCAGTAAAATCCACAATGTTGTGAAGCCGTGTTTAGACTCATCCTGATTCTCAAGATATTTTCACTATGCCATTTCCAATCCTCAAATGGGACAGCACACCCAATCACCAGTATTGAAGACCTGGCTACACCCTATGAAGATCTCTCACTTGCCTTCCACCAGAGATTCCTATTCTTGTGATTCTCCCTCCATACACACACTTGTAACTACTGTCTCTTCAGACAAGACACAAGATTGTTTCAGTGTAATGTATAGCAGAAAATGTTAGCTACTAATTTCTTTTAAGGCAATGACTACCGCTCACTGGAAATACAGGCAAAAACTTTACAAAAGTAAAGCTTTCCCTTTCCTAGGCAACACTACAAATAACTATTTGAAAGTATCTTCCTCTTGAATGAAATCCCTGAAAGGTGTTGATAGTAAGGTCTATAAGTTGCATTTTAAGAGTACATGTTCTGGCAATAATTTCACATATTCCCGAGATGTCTAATGATGGCAAAGACTCTGGCAATAAAGGGGCTTAGAAACTACAATACTTATATACTGAGGTGAAAAGAAATTAAAAAATATTAAGCATTCTATAACAGTTTCATTCTACCATAGAAATTAACAGTTTTGAACAGGTATCACACATTGAACATGTACTACATTCTGTTGGATGCTTAAACTTCAGACAAAATATGACCCATTATACAAAGAGTTATGACTATTACTGTTGAAGTCAGTCTGGAATATCTCCTATGGGAGAAGGCTTCAGCCACTATATATCTGAGAACAAAGCTCTTACAAGACCTGTTGATAACAGACAGGCAGGTACAATCTGTTTGCTGAAGCTGTCGAGATTCCAGGGTTGAAAAAGTCTGTTCTACAAAATGCTGTCAATGTAGTAAAACATACAATGATCTTTGGAAATTATCTTTGGGAATGAAATTAATTTCAGAATGTTCTTTTAGAACAGAGGAATATGTAGGCAGATTTTGAGTCTCAATCTAGGGCTATATGGTAATTCAGGAAAAAAATAACTGACTTTCTGTAGTTGATCTTCCATAATATCAGTAATAGAACTTTGTTCAAACTCTTTTTGTATGGCAGAATTATGTCAAACTTGTGAGATAAAAAGTTGTCCACTGATTTGGGAAGGTTGTTGTATTGTTACTGAACAGGAAATACTGATGGTCAGCCAGATAATGCCAAACATAGCTACAAAGCAGGTAGTGTCATAGGAAATAAGGACTCTACAGAGAAGAAATACCCATCAAGAATACCTGCATAGTCTTTCAGTAACAGTCATCCCGACTACTCATGATAATCCTCTGACTGGTTCTCTGTACTAGTTTTCCTACTGATTCCTAGTGGTAGATGGTACTAAGTATGGAAGAAGTCTATCAACTACTGTAGCAATTTGTAAATGCTTTTTTCCTGTGACTCTTGACTGGTTTCTTATATCCTTTAGAATGCAAGCAACTATAACACGCATTGCATTGATATTAACTTAGCCTTCTTAGCCTTAGTTAAGTTTGCTGCCTCCCTGAGGCCCGAATCAGAGATGTCACCAGACAAGTGACAAGCTTAGTACAGCCTTCAAACAATTAACCACTCCTGCTCTTTCTGATCTTTTTCTATGACACGGTGACCCACTTAGTGAATGAGGGAAAGGCTGTGGATGTTGTCTACCTGGACTTTAGTAAAGCTTGTGGCACTGTTTCCCACAGCATCCTCCTAGTGAAACTGGCTGCTCATGGCTTGGATGGCTGTACACTTTGCTCAATAAAAAACTGTCTGGACAGCCAGGCCCAAGGAGTGGTGGTGAATGCAGTTAAATCCAGTTGGTGGCCGGTCACAAGTGATGTTCCCCAGGGATCAGTATTGCAGCCAGTTCTGTTTAATAGCTTTATCAATGATGTGGATGAGGGAATCGAGCGCACCCTCAGTAACTTTGCAGATGACACCAAGTTAGGCAGGTGTGTTGATCTGCTTGAGGGTAGAGAGACTCTTCAGAGGAATCTGGACAGGCTAGATTGATGGGCCAAGGCCAATGGTATGAGGTTCAACAAGGCAAGTGCCAGGTCCTGCAGAAACTCCAATGCAACACTACAGGCTTGGGGAAGAGTGGCTGAAAAGCTGCCCAATAGAAAAGAACTTAGGGGTATTGGTCAATAACCAGCTGAACATGAACCAGCAGTGTGCCCAGGTGGCCAAGAAGGCCAACAGCATCCTGGCTCGTATCAGAAATAGCGTGGCCAGCAGGACTAGGGAAGTGATCATTCCACTGTACTCAGCACTGAGGAGACCACACCTCAAATACCGTGTTCAGTTTTGGGCACTGAGTGTGTCCAAAGAAGGGCAACAAAGCTGGTAAAGGGTCTAGAGCACAAGTCTTATGAGGAGTGGCTAAGCCTGAAGCAAAGGAGGCTCAGGGGAGACTTTATCACTCTCTACAACTACATGAAAGGATGATGTAAGTTGGAGGGTGGTTTCTTCTTCCAAGTAACAAGTGATAGGACAAGAGGAAAAAGCCTCAAGTTACATCAGGAGAAGTTTAGGTTGGACATTAGGAAAAATTTCTTCCCCAAAAGTGTTGTCAAGCATTGGAACAGGCTGCCCAGGGAAGTGGCAGAGTCACCATCCCTGGAGGGATTTAAAAGATATGTAGATGTGGTGCTGAGGGACATGGTTTTATGGTAACCTGGCAGTGCTGGGTTAACAGTTGGACTTGATGATCTGAAAGGTCTCTTCCAACCATAACAATTCTATGATTCATGTGTGTACTAATGATATTGCAACAAAAAGTCTAAGGTCAATCAAAAGAGATTTCAGGGCCATGGAAAGAATGCTAGAAAATTCAGGAGCACACATAGTGTTTTTCTCTGTCCTCCTAGTGATGGGGAGAGACTTTGGAAGAAACAGACAAGCTTAGGATATTAATACCTGGCTGGTAAACCTAGGAAACAAATACCTGAGCTCAAACCTGACTGGTTGACAGCAGGCTCAATAGGAGTAACCTGGTCTAGTAGGAGATGTCCCTGCCCATGGCAGGGGGGTTGGAACTAGATGATCTTTAAGGTCATTTCCAACTCAAGTCATTCTATGAGTCAGCAGCATGCCCTGACAGCCAAAAGAGCAAAACGCATCCTAGGGTGCAAACACAGCATAACCAACCCGTCAAAGGGGGTGATCAACCTGCTGTATTCAGCATTGTTGCAGCCTCATCTTCAGTGCTGTGCACAGTTCTGGGCCCCACAATTTAAGAAGCATGTTAAGGTCCCTGAATGGGTCCAGACGAAGGCAACAAAGCTGGTGAAAGGGCTGGAAGGAATGTCCTATGAGGAGCAGCTGAGGACTCTAGTCTAGTTTGGAGAAAAGGAGGCTGAGGGGTGACCTCATTGCTCTCTACAGCTTCCTGAGGAGAGGGAGTGGAGAGGGAGGTGATGATCTCATCTCCCTAGTACCCAGAATCAGGACACGTGGGAATGATTGAAAGCTGCATAAGGGGAGGCTCAGACTTGACATTAGGAAGCATTTATTTACTGAGAAAGTGGTCAAACACTGGAACAGGCTTCCTAGAGAGGTGGTTGATGCCCCAAGCCTGTCAGTGTTTAAGAGGCATTTAGAAAATGCCCCTAATAACATGCTTTAACTTGTGGTCAGTCCTGAAGCAGTCAGGCAGTTGGACTAGATGATTTCTGCAGGTCCCTTCCAACTCAACTATTCTACTCATATCTTATTTATACATTTATGATACTTTCTCTGAGCATCTCTGAGCCTCTTCAGAGTGAAGATCACTCACCTTTTAAAGCTGGTGTACCAAATTCCCACCACTGGTAACATTCTTTGGTGTGATCCAAATTGGTAAAACCCAACTATTAAGGTTACCAGGAACTTAGGATTCACATATTTTAAAGAATTATTAGCTTTCCACTTGCACAACAACAACAATTTCAAAAAGGTCACTCAAAATATCTCCATATTCCTTTAAATCCCTTGCAGGTAAAGGTTCCCAGATGTTGAAAGAAAGTCTTTCACCCATCCTACATGCTCTTTTTCCAGAAGTATTGCTCCCTATGCATGAAAGGCAGAAAAAACCCCCAAACTACTAGTGAACAAATTAAGACTGATGGCTAATAATTGGTTCATAGCACACTGGAGAGATGCATCAGGAACATTCAAGTACAACGACTTTTAAAATCCATAGCAAAGTGAGACTCCAGGAACATTATTTAAGTGGGTGCCATATTGTTGTTCGTCAAACCTGGACACAGTATCCCAGACATTTTACTGAAAAAGTCTTTTGAAAAAGAGGTTTTAATGCATGCATATTTTCTACATGTGCAATATTAGACTTCACATCCAAGTAATTATTCTAAAGTTCTTGAATGCAGAAGCTAGAGAAGACGACCAGAGTAAACCTACTGCACTCACACTGTTTGGGTTTGTTCGTTTGGGGTTTTTTTGAATTTAATACAATCCTAGTTACCACCTGCACATAAATTGAGTATTTTCATGAAAATGGGATCAAATTCACCCTGGAATGCTGGCTAAACCAATCTTAGAATTGTTAATCATCATCTGGAGAATTTGTGCCTCCAGCAGATTCAAAAAGAGAAAAACAATCCCTTCAGAAGGATGGTAAAGGACTGCCCAGAGTATTATATATAGTATGTATGAATTAAGTACATACTAGAATAAGAATTTCTCCGTAAGGACTGAGATAACAATGAAGAGGTAGTATTCCAAAGTGAATTTGTTAAGAATAATTATCATCAAATCAAAATAATTTTATTCTGTAAAGCAATAGGTCTCATGGATTAAGAAGAACTGAGTGTCATGCCTGGACTTTAGCATGGCTTTCCATACAGTTACTCATAACAATTTCACTAACAAGCTGAGAAAGTACGGTCTAGACAAAAATACTGCAATCTTGCAGCATACCCTATCACAAAACTGTGTTCAGAATATCAGTTGTTCTTGGTAAAAATGGATGAGCGGAATATAGGTGAAGAAGTGCAGCTTTCCAGAGCACTGTCTTAAGAATAGAAGTATAAAATATTTATCATTAATAACTTTTAAAGTAACAGAATTAGAGAGTATTTTATTAATCTAAAGATCGTAATGAGCTTTTGGTGTTGAGTGTTCAAGAGAGAGGCCCACAACTACTTTTAAAAACAGAATAAAAATTTACAGTTCTCTTGACTAATTGTAATAACCTTTTGAATCCAAATAAATTCAGTAAGAAGCAGCAAAATCTCTTTATTCATCTGAGAAAGAGCAATTGTAACAACATGAGAGGAACATAGATAAACTCAATAGAAAGACACCAATATGTTTATAACAGCTTGCAATACAAATCTAAGTTATCACCAAAGAGCAGCTATATTCATATATGACAGTAGTAACATACAAGGTCATCTACAGTACTTTTCCGACTACTCATCCTTCCAAGTCTTCAAATAGCATTGTATCTACAACTTAGGGCAGTACAACATCAAGACAAATGCAGACCAATTAGAATTCAGATAAAAATATCAAAGACAACTAAAAGCTCAGAAATTATTACTTATGTAAAGATGACAGAAATCGTACTGTTCAGTCTGTAGAAGATGAAGAAGTCTATCTTGTTAGTGCAAGACATGATAACATTCTTTGCTATGTACATGACTGCTATAAAGACAAAAATAAAATAATAATTAAAAAGGGACATGAATTGTGTTTCTTTGCCTACTGGAAATCATGCCTAACTGCAACAAAAATGATTCAGGCTAAGCATTAGGAAAAAAGCTTTCTAGCACTAAGAATTTGAAGAGGTTGCATGGCAAGAGTAAGGAAACTCCATTACTGACATTTTAACAAAGAAAAAAAAAATAGATGGAATTTATTGGGAGTGATACTGGTACAGCTCATCCAACATGAGGGTAAGAAGATGGGAAGCCCCCAAGCTCTTTCCTGTATTTTCTAAAATCACAATCTTCCTCTGGAAATCTTCCCAAGTTTTGTACTATATATAAAAAAAATTATTACTTATTTTGATTAACAGACTATATTGGCATTCACAGAATGTTAGGGGTTGGAAGGGACCTCGAAAAATCATCTAGTCCAACCCCCCTGCCAGAGCAGGATCACCTAGAGCAGGTCACACAGGAACACATCCAGGCAGGTTTTGAATGTCTCCAGAGGAGATGACTCCACAACCTCCCTGGGCAGCCTGTTCCAGTGCTCTGGCACCCTCATCGTGAAAAAGTTTCTCCTTGTGTTTCTGTGGAACCTCCTCTGTTCCAGATTCCACCCATTGCCCCTTGTCCTATCATTGGACGTCCCTGAGCAGAGTCTGGCTCCATCCTCCTGACACTCATCCTTTACATATTTATAAGCATTAATGAGGTCACCCCTCAGTCTGCTCTTCTCCAAGCTAAAGAGACCCAGCTCCCTCAGCCTTTCCTCATAAGGGAGATGTTCCACTCCCTTAATCATCTTAGTGGCTCTGCGATGGACTCTTTCAAGCAGTTCCCTGTCTTTCTTGAACTCAGGGGCCCAGAACTGGACACAATATTCCAGATGGGGCCTCTGCAGGGCAGAGGGGGAGGAGAACCTCTCTCAACCTACTAACCACACCCCTTCTAATACACCCCAGGATGTCATTGGCCTTCCTGGCCACAAGGGCACATTTCATAGAATCATAGAATAGTTTGGGCTGGAAGAGACCTTCAAGATCATCAAGTTCTGGCTCATGATCATCCTGTGGTCCACCAGGACCCCCAGGTCCCTTTCCCCTATGCTGCTTTCCAATAGGTTAGTCCCCAACCTATACTGGTACCTGGGCTTGTTCTTTCCCTGATGCAAGACTCTACACTTGCTCTTGTTAACTTGCCAGTTAACAATCCACCTCACTATCCGATCATCCAGACCACACTTCCTCAGTTTAGCTGTGAGGATGCTGTGGACGATGGTGTCAAATGCTTTACTGAAATCAAGATAAACCACATCCTCTGCTCTACCATTATCTACCTGCCTGCTTATGTCCTCATAAAAGGCTATCAGGTTGGTCAAACATGACTTCCCCTTGGTAAAACCACGTTGACTGCTCCTAATGACCTAAATTAGGTAACAAGGCACCCTAAGGAAGAAATACAAGACACGGAAATGTGGAGTTATTTTTCTATCAGATTTGAAAACTATTATATTTAGGGGTAGGGTGATGTACGTGGATACTGCCTTTGCAGTCATTGTGCATCGTGGTTTAACCTGGCAGGCAGTGAAACACCACACAGCCACTCGCTCACTCCACCCCATCCCCATGTCCCCCTGCAGTGGGATGGGGCAGAGAACTGGAAAAAGAAAAGAGTCAGATTTATGTGTTGAGATCAAGACAGTTAAACAGGACAGAAAAGGAAGGGAATGTAGTAATAATACTCATAATGAAAAATAAGTAGAATATACGAAACAGGTGATGCACAGTGCAATTGCTCACCACTCACCGACTGGTGCCCAGCCAGTTCCCAAGCAGCAGCCCCTGGCCAGCTTCCCCCCCAGTTTATATACTGGGCATGACATCATGCTGTTATTCACTATGAACCTGTGGAAGTTGACTGGAGAGATCAGACTTGGCTAAGAGAATAGATGCAGAGAAAAGTTAGTTTGGAAAGAATGGAATGGAATGGAAATGACAAGGCTATATTTACTGTGTTGTTGAGTAGCTCAGTAGTTGGCCTTGACATCTGGTTGTGAAACAACCAAAATAAACAAAGTTCTAGTAGTGCTATGCTAATATAGCTCTCTTAATTGTATATGTTCTGAAATATAATTCTCTTTTAAGATTTGTCTTCAAATATTGATGTTTTAGTTGAAAAGTTTTTGTTTTGATTTTGAACTAACATATATCCTGTCTTGTCTTTGCTGACTTTATTAGCTCTGCTTCAGCAATTTAGGATTTTCTGTCAGGTTATGTTCGAATAGTTCCTAAACACATACAAGGCTTCTGCAGTAATCTGGCAGTGCTGGTATTTCCTACAGCTTAATTTCCTGCATTGCCACTGTGTTTAACATATTCTCCAAGTTACCATCTTCCAAGTAGCTGTTGTGCTTCTTGAAAAAATTTCTTGAACTTAATTTGATCAAGTCTAGCGAAAACTTTTATTGCAGTTTGATTGCATTTGCTCTTGAATATTACCTTCCTAAACAAAAGTACTTGGTCATTGTGTTGTTGCTATACTATTAAATTCATAACAGGGCTGGATACAATACAAAGAAAGTGGAAAGTATGCGAAGTTTTCTGTGAAGTGTTACTCAGCTTCCCTTAAACTTCATACTTAATTTTGCTGCCTCCAGATATCTTGGCCCAGAGAGTTTGGCAAAAATCATAAGATTAAGTCTTTGACTCTTGTTACTGGACACTTGCTTTCCTGTACAAAGCACTCTGCTGTTTCAGTATTGTACCGTATTGCTTGTTGGCTGCCACAGTTTGAAGCAGCATTATGGATTTAACCTATCTTTTCCATTTGTAGTTGCACTTAAAGTGTGTTAAAACTGTGCTTTTTAAAGCAGATTTCGAAAGTTCATCACATACAATCTCAGCTGATTTTTAGAATTTAATAATATCTTTATAGTTGCTTATTGGAAAGAACCTGTAAAAGAAAGTACATCAAAGAATCGCCTTCCCCATGTGTCAAAACCCTCTTTGAATCACAGTAAACCTACTATTTAAGCTGCTTAAGTTATCTTGGTTTATACTGACTAATTAGTTTAGGGAAAATGGTATTAGTTGGTGAATCCTGTGTCAAGTTGGAGGAGAATAATCTCTGCCTTGAGGTGGCATTGAGAAGCTGATGGTCAGTTCTAACCACTTCAACTAAGACTTTGGGGTCCAAAAAATGACTGGTGTCCAAAGTCTTGCCTTCTTTTTCCTAGTGAGACATAATCCTTAATTCTTGTCTCCCTGCAAAATCACAGATATTCTGTGGCCACTTCTCTGGAGCAGGAGTCTCTAACTACTTCTTCCTCCTTTGTTGTGGAAAACAAAACCATCTCTTTAGCCATTTTTCCAGTAGTGTTTTCCCCTTTGCACACCTACTTTTTAATTCACTTTTGTGTAAGCGTGAAAGCTGACAGCATGGTCTCAAAGTCTTGTTTGCAGAGGATGATGAACATGTCCAACCATAGGGCTTAATAGGGAGACTGTTACTGTAAGAAAAAAGCTTGGATGTTGCCTTCAAATTGCTTATATATAAATTCACACATTCAAGAGATTTAAAAGCAGTCCGTATCTTCCTCTTCTTACACAATACTACCTATGTGAAAGAATTGTCTTGCTTGCATGCGTGTGCTAAATTCCTCATCAACATGAATAAGCAGAACAGAGTCATGATTGAAAATGGTTTTGGTATGCTACAGTAAGCCCTACATTTAGTGCTTCTTACATTAAGGGACATTAGGCTGAGTTTTGAAGAGTTAATACAGAATGGTATTGAAGGATATATGCAGTGTGCGCAATCAGAAAGGTACCTTCCCTGAAGAGCTGTTATGCTGCATCATACAATTCACTTTTAATATCCATTGTCCTTGAATGTCCTCATCTTCAAAACTTTTTTCACATCAAGATTGTTTTGTTGGTTTGGTTATGTTTTTCCCCTAAATATAAGTTCATTTGCTTTTCCTGACCTGGAATGTTATCTTAATATTTCTTACCTTAATGTGACTGGTAAAATATGCATAGATGACAAACCAAAACAAAAAAAGTTTAATTTAGACAAAATATATGTCTTCCAAAGGAAATCCATGCAGTTTAGAGGTTGGTCCATTGTATATCCACACATGGATTTATCCATATCCTCTTCTAATTAAAGAGGAGCTTTTCGACTGAAAGGCAAAATATCTGATTCTTTCTTTTTTTTTTTTTTTCCAGAACTTTATAAACCTGTTTGCCTTGCAAAAAGAAAATTACCCAAAAAACTTGATCTCTAATAAACAGTAGTGTTTTCTGGCCTTAGTGCAACTAAAAAAATGTTAAGCTACCTTAATACTTGTCTTCAGTATTTTGAGTCAGTTCAGAATAAGAAACAATGCTCTTCTTGTCAAGTAAAAAGTGACAATTTTATACCCTCTCTCTAGCACAAGTTGCAGGGTTGTCATGACATACATCCCCTAGTGCCTGACACGGACTCACCTTATCATAAACTGTAACATGCACTTAAAATACTGTGTTTTCTGTAAATATGGCAGCATGAATGTGTATGCACTCTTTTGGAAACCAGATGCTCTCCATGAAGGAAAAGTTATCTTTTAGGAAAAATGAAAGTTACTTACCGATACAAGGACATGTGCTTCATGTATGCAGCTAAATCTTGTACTTATGTTGTTTTGTGATCCAGAGACACTTATTAAAGATGTATTGAAGGACCTGGAGAAACACGAAGTGAATGTGGAGAATCTCAGCTCAACAGAACTGGATGAGATCGCTGATACTATTGCCAATGCAATTCAAGCCTTTGGCATTCAGGAAGAAACAGAAGAGAGTGCTGGAAAAACTAAAGACAAAACAGAAGCACAAATGAAGAAAGGAGATGCTCAAGGAAGGGCAGAGGTTCAGAGTGAATTAATGGAAAACAGTGTTACCATACCAGGTATTAATTAGGAGAATTATGTACAGGAAAAGATAGCTACTCTAATTTTCCTTTCTTGTTTCACATTTGTGCTAGTCTTTTTAAAATCAGTTTTAAAGAAGACAGGAGTGAAAGTTGCTGTATTTTTCCCTGGAGGCTGCAGAATTTTATCTTTGTTGTGTTCTTTTTACAGCAGGTACTTTATTTACCAAAAATACATCTGTTTGTGAAGCCTGGGTCTTCAAGCTTTACAAACAAGATAAACCTACACACCCAATTATATTGAAATACAAATTGCTTTATGCTGTGTCATCTAAATTGCATTTCTTGAAAATAAGAAGTTTAAGTAAAATGATAATGAAAAATTACTGTATTCCAAAAAATGTATTTTAAAATATGTGGGAAATAAATAATTTTTTACAGATGATCATTCTTTAATGTACCAGAATTACTTGCAGAAGAAAGTCTTAGGTACAAGTAGAAAGCTACTCTTTCAGTTTTCTGCTTGGGGAAATTAAAGAATTATTGTCATTTTCTTTTGTCTGTAAACATATTTTGCTGGTAATGCAGATTCAGGAGCTACAGTGATTGCCATTAATGTCCACAGTGGGACATAAGTTACCGCTCACCCATTTTCTGTTTTAGGAATTTTATGATTTTTCAGGCACCCAAACCATATGCAGTAAGTCATAAAGTGATTTTAAATTACTGTCTTTTTTCATGGTGATATACTGAAATCCATAGTAGTTAGGGATATTTTGGTTATTTTAATTGCCAATTCTCTTTGTAGATTAAAATGAGCAGACCTGAGGGTTTGTCCTGAATCATGCTGGGAGAGATGAATAAGACTCAGCTCATAAACCCAAAAGCCAGCATTATTTGACTGAGGTTAATGATGTGACTGCGTATCATCACTGTAGTTATACTGTAACACGGTTTTAGTAGATGGTATCTATTGAAATAAGTCATCTTCTTCCACCAAAACATGTATGGGGGATATATATGTTTCCTTTTTCTTTAAGGTAAATGTCCTTTCAGTTAGTGCGAGCCATTTTATTGTTTTCTTAGATATTGATAAACTGATATGAAGATTGGACACTTAATTAGCAAAATAACACTATTACATTGACTCTTGAAGTACTCTGTCTATTGATCTTGCTGTCGAAGTGGGGTTAAAATAGCAGTACTGAATTATGCAGTGCTCTTTACTGTGCCCTTTCAACTTTGATGTCTTAATGTTTAAATTGCATGAAAAGACCATCATTACAAAGCAAACTTTAAGTGGTGTTTGTTTCGTATAGGATTTTTCCCTTCATAACTATGTATTCATGCTTTTCATATCTTAACAGACAATGGAATGCGTGAAGCCAATATGAGAACTGAAAAAGAGGTAGAGTACCAGTATTTTAACAAAACAAGTATTCCATCTCCAAATATCAGTTTTGTTTTATATGCAGTGAAGGTCAAAACCACACTTCTGAAATCTGAGTTGGTTTGTGTCTCATGTGGATATAATTCATAATCACAGCATAGGCATATTTTTGTTGATGTGTTTAAATATTAAATGAACATTTATTTAAACCTTAACCAAAGTGAGTTTTACAGTTCAAAAAAACCCAAATCAAGTCCTGTTTTGCCTTCCTTTCATTCATAAATAGACAGAATTCATAACAGATCCCAAAGTTCAGACAAATTCAGGCTTTTCCTCAAATTAGTTGAGATATTCCTGAAAACACCCTTCTTTCACCTGTCCTTTGGCTCTTAGTTCTGGTGAATGTAAGCATCCTTGCTAAGATAATGTCTCTGGTTTTCAGCAGCAGATGAGTAAATTTACTCTCTGTGAGGGTATATGTTTGTGGGAGGGTTCAAAGTCCCTACTCCTTTTGTGGGATCTGTCATTCTTCACTTCTTCACTTTACCATTAACTCGAATATTCTTGAATATCAGAGGTATTTCAGAATTTCTAGGCCATAAATCTCGTATCCTAGGTGATAAAACCAAATTTGGGGTTTTAATCTGGACTACTTTTGCAATATTCCTCATGAATATTCCTCGTATTCAACCATTTTGTAGGTATATTCAAATCTCAAATAATTATTTTTAAAAACTGCCATCAAACTTCTCCTACTATGTGCTCTATCAAAAGCTAACACTGCAAGACTCAAAAATGGGCAAACCCTCTTGTGTTCACAGTAAAATCTCTTTAGTAGCTGCCCTTCTACCAAGCAAGGAAAACACCCAAGTGGACAATGTGTCAGGAGCTTTAAGCACTCACGTGAAATTCTTGAAGGAATGAAGTGCTGCTTTCACAATGGATTTACAGAGGATCTTACATACAGATTTCATAGTGACAGTTTGAATAGGGGATGTGATAGAAAAGAATATATTGTGACACAGTGCACAAAGTGCCCATTAGCCATCATTTCCTCCCAGATGCTTGGCTGCGATAAATTTATATAATGAAACTAGCTAACAAATTGTTCCAGGCATGTATTTTGACTTTTGCTCATTTACTTATTGTTTCAATATTTTAGACAGACCTTTTTTGGTTTGTTTTTTTTTTTTTTTTCCCCCTGTGGTTATGTTTAGCTTAGTAGATCACTCAAGTTTGTCACAATTTCTAGAGATGAATAAGTGAAATATAGTTCATCACGTAGTATCTGTTCACTTTCCTGTGTTATGACCTGCAAGACCCAAGGGATATGCATGTTTCCAGTCCCAATACTTAGGCATATTGATGAATGTTTCCATTATTTCTCCTTTTCATTAGCTTATTTGGTAGCAAAGTTTTATTCTCATCGATAGTTAAACACACAGACATGTGGAAATGAACACTGTGAAAATACTATCAACATTTTCCTCCAGCTGTTCATGACAGAGAAAAGGCTATCTAGATTCTGTGATGTTTGAAAAAGAAAGTAACTGTCAGCTACAGAATTTCTTTGCCCTTATTAAAATTATCAAAAAATATAGTGGCATAATTTAATCCTCTGTTATTATTACTGAATAAACATTATGTTCTTACATAGTCTAGCAGTGTATAGCAATTAAGAAGATGAAATTGTGACATTTGTGTGAATAAACTCTATTATAACAATAAGAGTTTGAAAGTTTATATCCAAGTTTGGTTGCATAGCATTCCTGTGTTTTGTTTTAAAAATAATTCTATTCTTTTAATACAGGAGAACACTGCAAAACTAGTTAACCTCTTGAATAAAAATGCATTACCTGAAAATATGCCTGAAGACCTTATACTTGAAGAATCTACTAAGACAGAAACCAAGAAATCTGAAGACACTGACTCTTCTTCTTCAGAAGAAATAAATACTGGTGTGGAAAATGTAAAAAGTGAGACTTTCTCAAGGGAGCTGACAGCTTCAGAGAACAGTGAATCTGACTCCAGAGACCCAAGTGAGACTCGCTACTGGATTAAGAACACTTTAATGAAGGATGGAAACTCCTATCAAGAGCCCCAGAATAATATGCGACAAGGCTTACAGCTTGAAGTGAAATCTACTGAGGAGAAAGAATATGGCTATATTGTGACAGTGAAAGAGTAAGTATAGCACCCAACCTGAATAGCATTTTTAACCGGAAAAAAACTGAAGTCATTGCACCTAATGAAATAGGAATGTACAAGAGGAAAATGTCACAGGCCTGATTTTTAATACATCTGAAACTGTTTGGAACCTGTTCAGTACTTTGATGACAATACAAGAAAACAGTTCCATTTTCTTACGGTTGCCTTTCCTCCAATGCAGAAGATATTTAGTTTGTAGGTCTTTTGCTTAGACCTCTCTCTATCTTCTCATGTTCCAGTGACCTTGCAATATGTCAGTAAGTGTGCTCATGGTTAGGATGTGGGCTTTAAATATTTGAGTTGAAAGTAGCCTAAATATCAATGCCTGAGTCATTCTTTCAAAAAATGACACACAATAATAAAGCGCAATATTTTCCCTGTGGTTTCATTTTGATCTGAAAATAACACATATAGGAATCCAAACATCACATATGCAGCCAGTTTAGAAAGAAAGACCTAATGATTTCAGGTCATGTCACTAATGAATTTGACATTTAATACTATATTTTCAAAGGACAGCTATTTTTTTCCCCAGTGATACACAGTTTATTACAGGAACATTTGGGAGTTTAGAACAATGTGGGCACTTTTACATCCTTTACTCCCTGTGAGAACAATGTTATATTTGGTTAGTGATCCTGACTCATCTGTGAGAAATTAGGAATTTCAAAGATGGGCTTACAAATTTCTGCCCAGCATTACACAGAAACAGAGAAACTTCTGTAGCATGGACTGATTCTTTACACTGTCTCAAACTTATTAATGGGCTTGAAGACAATAGGATTGTGGAGGATTTTTGTTTTTACCAAACTGTGGTGCTTTGAAATGCATGTGGCTGGATATCAGAGACAACTTCTTGTTCACCTTCTCCCAGGGGCTACACTTCAGAAAGAAGGGATCATGAAAAGAGGATCCCATTTGTGGGGAAGAGATTTCATACAGTGCATGAGGGACAGGCAGAAGAGAGGAGTGAAAGCTGAGGCTCCGCAGCCTGCAAACATCAGACAGACAGAGACTTCTCAAAAAGTGGGGAACAAACACCCACTCCTCAGAGATAATAGAAGGAATATATTTCATAAGGACTCAGAGGTTACCCTGCAGAAAATAGAAGTTACGTAGTTACTGGAATGAGAGATACTAAAGGAAAAGGCTCACCTTAGGAGGACACAGTGGGAATGAGAGTTGTGGTAGCAGATCTGTACGTTGCTATCACGTCCCATCCTGAGTTCCATTTTTAGCATTTTAGTATTAAACTGTATTCACTTTCTAAAGAAATCCAGCTATAGAGTTTAGAAAAGCTATTTGGGGAATTTTGGAGTACTTGCTTTAAGGAAAGTCCCAAGTGATTTGAGGTCCTCATACTCCTGTTAACTTATCAGTGTGTCAATAACCACTGCTAATCATTATTTAATGACCAAGTGCTTTGGATTTAATTAACCAGTTTTAAACTTCTTTTGCAATTACACTTCCCAGTTGTTTTCCTCTGTTAATTTTCATTGACTGGTTTCTGTAGCAGGCTCAGTATTTTCAAGAAACTGCTGCAGGAGAAAGCCAGTTATAACACATTTTTTTTTGTCTAGGTTGTATCTTAGTCCTGCAGGTAGGATACATTTCTATTTGCTTTTTGCCAAGGGGGCACTCAGGAGTCTCCTTCTGTCTTTTTGAAACCAGTCTGCCAGAAATTGATGGGACGCTTTAGTTTAACCACACCTCTTGTTCTCTGCCTATGGATGCTACATGAAGCACTAGAAGCTAATTTTTCCCCAGCTCAGTGCTACTGCCCCCAGGCCTTTTAACTCACATCAGTCTGGAAGGAGCCTTTATATTCAACAGTATCTTAATGACACTGTCTCCCTTGACCATCCAGACTTATTTGGCTCATAAATTCTCTAAAAGCTTAGAGCTTTCACAGCTTTATGTAACAGGAGATGTTCTGACTTTCAGTCTTCATAGCACGTAGATTCTTCACTGAGTCATCTTATCTGATTTTCTTCCTAGCTAGTCCCCCGCTGATGGGTTTTTCTTGAATTATGTATATTATTATTTAATGAAACTTGCTGAAGAAGATCGTTTGTCCAAAGGTTCTTGGTCCTAGAGGACTCCATATATGCAAATGTAATTTAGCATAGATCTGTTTAGCTTCTTTACCATTTTGAATACCAGAAAGATAAAAAGTACTTTTCTTACATAATAGATCATTAGAATTTTACTATCTTTTGGGAAAGATGCTTTTAGATAAACATTGGGATGTTGTTATAAATGCTCAGAAATCATGAGGAAAAAATTGCATCAGTTAGATGAAATTAATTCAAATTGTTTGAATTAAAAAATGTAAGTTTATCAAAATAATTTTAGTTTTTAATGGTAACCCAGTCAGTACGCGAAACACATTATCTGTATTCAGAAAACTTAACTAATAACTCCTCACTACATTCTTAGCACTTTGAGTACAGTTAGATGTCATCTCTGAAGTCTCTCTAGAGATAAAGAGAGTAAGTTTTCATGCTTTTTTTTTTTTCCCAGTTCTTAATCTAGAATGAATTAATTATCAAAGAAAATTGATTTATTGAGTTGAATTAAAGAAAAACTCCTTCTATACAAGGATTATGTTGCATTTGATCTGCAGCAAACAGATTTTGGATCAGGGTTTTTAGCCAGTGACTTACAACTCTTCAGTGATTTGGCCATCCTCAGCATTTCAACTCCAAAATATACTAGTTTTATTTTTGTTGTTCTGCTCTTGAGTGGTCTATCTGAAAGGTAAGAGTAAAATGAAAATCCCATGTTTTGCAAACAAGAATTTATATATTCTGGAATTTTATCAAGATAATAAAACCTTTTCAGGAAATTCCATGTGCCAAAAGTGGACTTGTCCACTCTGCAGGAACAGTGAAATACTAAAGAATTTTAGGGATCTGTGACGTAGTAGTATATAGCACAACCATTTCTTTAGTACATAAAGTGGCCTTAGAGAGCAATTGGTCCAAGGTAGCTGAGAGTTTCAGGAAGGACTTGTTTTCATGAATGTTGCTGTAACAGTATTTCATTCTTGGGGGAGAGAGCGAAGATAAAGAGACATTTGTTAATTATCCCTGAGCAGAAGAGAAATTTTCATGTTCTTTTAAGGAACACTTCTTCCATAAACTTCCTATATCGTTAAGTCTTTTGTACCAAAAATCTTACCGTTTGCATTAAATAAATAGTATTAATAACCGGCTTAGGTGTATGCTATGCATCTATATATAACTGGACATACTTGTTATATCTATACAGTGAAGTTAAGGGTCTGGCGCTATTCCTAATCAGATTTTTAGTTACTCCTGGTTGAGAGGTGATTGTAGTCTGCAGATACTCAGGAATCTGATTTCACAACTGATCTGTATCATTTTACAGTTGGACTTGATGATTTTGAAGATCTTTTCCAACCTAAATGTTTCTATGATTCTATGTTTAGGTCTTGTGTTTAGATCTTTATGGAGCTTTTTAAAGTTCTCTATTTTAAATAGAGAGGAAGCTGATGCTAAAGGTGTGCATGAAGTAAATATTTCTAACAACCTGAGTGTTAGGCAAATTCTTATGTGAAGTATCTTTATTGCAGCAATTAGTACATTTAAGACTATAAACCTAAAAATAAGATTTAGGTGAGTTTTTTTAGTCCAGTTTTAACTTGTGTACACAAAATCAAATGCAAAAATATAACATGAGATACTTATTTATTTTACAGTTTTACGTCTGTGTATGGATTTCTTCTTCCTCTATAAGGCAACAGGTTCAAATCCATCAATTTTTTATTGGCCATTATTTTTTTCTAGCAGCAAAGCTTTGTTTTTACAGCTGAAATGGTGGTCTTTTGGTGAGAAAGGGAAGTAGTCCAACATATTTGTACACTGGGGATAATAGCTTGAGTTCTTTTCACCTTCTGATCTGAAAATGGAACTGAAAAGATTATACTCAGTCATATAGTTGACAGATGTCAGGGGTGATCCATTCACTATTAGATTCTCAGGCTTCCATGGCTTTGCAAGCGTGATCCAAGGAGATATTAAGACTGCTTCAGTGAACTCCTAAGATGCCAGCTTTTAATTGTGCCACAAAGCAAAGATAAACATTTCCATGTAATACATGAAGATTTGTGATAGTTTAAAGACTTGTCAAAATGGCAGTCTGATTGTCGATGGCAAGAACAATAGGTCACTCCTGCTGTGTTTGTCAAGTGACCTTTCAGATGGTTGGAGCAGTGCAATCCATACCAATCCATAATATCCATCAGTGCTAAGCTTCGGAATGAATTGACAGTTTCAGTGTAGAAAATTGTCCAGCAAATCCTCCACTGTGCTGCTTCAGCACTTTATTATTCTGAGAAACCAATCAAATTGAGTGATACACTTTGTTTACTCTTTCTCCTTCAAAAAATTGGTGTTCTACTGCTGTAGGATTTCTGTGAAAGAGGTTTGTTCCTTTCTCTGTGTAACTGCTTTGAACAGTTTCTACTAATTTTAGCTCTGAAATTCTAAAGTAACCTTGTAAAACAAAGTTGTCTAAAGGATGTTATTTTCATGTGTATGCTGCTTTGGCTGTAGTTTTAAATACCTTTCCATTATAGTGGGGATACATCAATGTGAACTTTCAAATCAGGAAGTCTCTGCCTTTGGACAAAAACACTCTTCCTACTTTCTGAAATTCTAGTTCTTCAAGTATGGAAAACTTTTTTGGGGGATTGGAAAAAATGCCAAAACTCCCATTTGTCTGGCAGGATATGCTCTAAGATGAGGGCCAAGAACCCAGAATCAAAACATTTAAACAATGTTTATCTTCCTGAGTCTCTCATGAGGAAACTCAAAAGCCTGACTTCCCAGAACATGTAGTTCTTACCATCTCCAGTAAAACTAAGTGCAAGCTGCCACAAGCTCAGCAGTTTAAATAGGCAAGCTGGTGTGCAATTTCTTAAATATGAGATTGAGTAGTTAGACTAAAATGCACTAAAAAAAAAAAAAAAAAAAAATTTGATGTGAAAGTTCATCTCTTTTCACTGCTTACCACAGTCTTTTGAGCTTCAAGATCAAGTCATGCTGGTCTGAAGTCATGCTTGGACACCTAGTTCAAAGGTACCTCTCCTGTTTTGTGTTTTATCAAAATGCCTGTGCTTGAAGTTTTTCATATAAATACAAGATCACAGACAGCTCATGGCAGCTTTGTTAGCTTGTGAGCCAACTTCTGGCATTGTTGTATTAGTATTCCTGGATTTTTCATGTTTTGTCATATGTTAACTCTCAATTCCAGACTGTCGATGTGAAATTATATAGGCTGTAAATCTGTTCACAACATGTTAACTTAATTGGATCATACGTGCATTTCTATGCATTTAATTTGAGGTAGCTGGTATTCTGCTCAGATGCTGTGAAAAAGCTGAAAATGTGTCTTGTGTTCATAGTATAAAATTGCTATGGAATATGATTAGCCTGACCCATTTTACATGCTGAAGGGTTAATTCAATTCCAAATGTTTGATATTATTTCTCCACCTTTACAAAGGTGATAAATGATAATGCTTTGCATATAATGATTACTTTCCTCAGGGTGGTGTTCAGGTTAGGACCCTGAAGCTGGGTTGTACAGAACTCTTTGTTTGTTCCCCAAGTTTTCTGTTTTCCTAGGCAAGTCATTAGAGCATTGTATTTTTATGATCTTCATTATTTGTTTCCCCTACCAGGTTAAAATATTTAGAACATTTTAATTGCATTTAAAAATGAAATTTAAAATAAATAGGAGAAAATTAATCACAATATCTATACCAGTGAAAAGGCACTGGTAGGTTTTATTGTTCTTTGTTACTGGAAGGTCTTGATGTTTCTTAGAAGCTGAGCTTTAGTATTCCATGAGGCTTTTCAGCTCTTTTTTAGAAAGTAGTAACAAAATGTTCTTGTCTTTTCTTACATATATACAAACAGAAACACTGATTTGACCTTCTCTGCATATCTCAATGTCCTTTTTGAAGCTGTTATTCTACCTGCAAGTTCACTTTATCAAGGGAAAAAGATTTATGCATATTCTTTACTTAACTTCTACAACTAGCTTTAAAAAAGAAGAAGGATTATAAATGTACATAAAACAGAAAAGCTTCTTCTACTGAAGTCTGTTAAAATCACCAAGGGACAGCATTGCTCACATTAAAAATGTAAAATTTTTATCCCTTGCTTTGCCACTTTGCCTAGCAGTCTCTACCCTTGTATAAGTAAGTTCCATAAATGTCCAATGATTTTAAAGCCAGAAGTTTTGCTTCTGATAACATAGCTTGACCCCTACCTAAATAATACATAAAATAATACATAATACAATAAAAAATACTTGCCTATGAATTTTTCCAGTAGAGACAATTCTGTCATTGTGTCTCAGCACCATAACTTGTAGGGAGACATAAATCTAGAATCATAGAATTGTCGGGGTTGGAAGGGACCTTAAAGATCATCCAGTTCCAACCCCCCTGCCATGGGCAGGGACATCTCCCACTAGAGCAGGT
>WTSP01018059.1:23615-48663 GCA_025331215.1 Actenoides lindsayi | reverse complement strand
ACAGCTCACAAGCTCAAGGTCAAGCTGACCTCGCTGTTCCTTGCTATAACTTCTGCTGAGCCTGACACTTTGCTTCAACAGGCCTTTCCCTTAAAGATACATGACCCTTGTTTTCTAGCCATTCCCAACACTGAAGGATTCACACTGTGGTTGACATTTGGTTTTTATTTATAAAAGTATATATCCAGAGTAACTCCGCTGATGTCAATAATCAACTGTATAGTTGCACACACGTAATATTGAAACTCTGCCCTCTGTCATTTTCATTTGAGAAAGTCTTAAAAAAAGCAAAAATTTATTGATGAACTTGGCTAATCTTCAGGTGATTTACTGAAACTACCAGACTTCTGATTCCTCCAAAATACAATAACTGATGATATTAATTCTAAAATGGCATTCAAGGAAGAACTTGGATGCAAATTTCAAGGAAAGATGGGCTATAAAATATAAGCAACCATAATAAATATTGAATTTGTATTTCATTTTAATTTGTAATCGCTGCTCAGTTGCTCTAAACTCAGAGGCTATTCATGGAAGTTGATGTGATATATATTTGGTGTTTGTTTGCTGCCAAATCGAGATGAAAACTTGGAGGCAACAAAAGAAATGGTCAACTGGATATTCTTGCGAAACATTCACGTTTGTATAAAACCAAATAAAAGTTGCTAACTGTAGTCCTGGGATTCACATTTCTTGATTTCAATCTTACTGTCACCTATAAGTGACTATGCATTTTTAGAGAAAATATTTTTTCTTAAAAACATTGCAGTGACACCAAAATACAGTGGAATTTAAAAGAACACAGTATTCATGTTTCTTATGCATGACTCAGAAACTGCTTGCATTAAACAAGCTGTCAGCATTCAAAACTTTCAAGATAATGAATGTTAACTTTCCTGTAATTTTCTCAAACAAGACTATTCTGAAAGTACTTTTAGCAATTGCCACGCTAGGATTTTTTTTTTTTTTAGAAAGCATATTTTTAATTTCCTGGATAGATGAAGAATATTTACCAGACAACCTTGGATATGTCAATAAAATGGTTGCTGGGGCAGCTAAGGTATCACTGTCTTGGTGACTACAGTCATTTTTATTTCCTTCAACTTCTTTCTTTGTCATGCTGATGATGTGAGTCATTGCTGTGCTGATGCTATCTCCTATGATATTGCTCCTGCATGTAGTTTAAAGCATCTTTACTTTCAAGTGTTCCAACTTAGTATCTGCCAACACAACAGTCATACACCTACTAAAACTTCAAGTACATGCCCCTTAGTTTTAAGGTTATTTTTGTCTTCTGAGATTTCTTACATAACTCCTGAAGAGCTGCAGTGAATAAGGGAGAAAGTTTGATTGATGGATTTCACCATCATAATCACAGAAATAGACATCAGTTAAGTAACATGAGAATAAACACTTCTAATTAAGGATGCAATCATCACTACTTTAGTACTTCTGTGACTTTTACTAATATAGCTTTGATTTAGACTGAGAAATAGGAGAGCCCCTCTTCTTTCTTTGGAAAAGGCATGGAAATTAATAGGAATTCATCTGCTGGTAAGAGTGGTGAGTTTATATGATCACAAACTGATGATCATGTTATCTAGAGGAGCAACGGCAGTTCTCCACAAAACTTTCTGTCTCTACATTAGTAGTAGTTACATTAATTTATAAATGAGACATTTTCTTGAAACATGTCAAATAAGCAATTGTTTTTAAATCTCATTCATTAATAGAGAGGCTTCTTTGAAGGTTATACTGGGCATCACAGAAGTGTCTCAATGGCCTTATCAGTAAATCTGCTGGGATCATCCCAGCAGTGTGGCTAGCAGAAACAATAAATCTTTCGGATTAAAATAGACTTTCTGTTATTAATCACAGCCTAAAACTAGGAATTGTTTGAGTTTCATTTCAGTAAAATGCTGAGCATCTTTTTCTTTTGTAGGCCCATGTGGTCCTGAGCCTTTTCCTGCTCTCTCACTTTCTTTAATATTCTGCTTGGAAACTGATACCAAATGTCCAAATCTAGACTTTGAGACCCTTGTGTGAGAAGCTGGTAGACCAAATTTGCTTGTCTCTCACAGCTGTTGCTACAGGTACCACTTCTTTAAAAGTAGCCACTAACTTGAGACTGACAAAAACTTGTCTTGATTTTACTGGTCAGTCATTATCTGTCAGCACCAAAAAACATCAGAGGTCTGGAATGAGAAATGTCAGTGCAATCAGCTGTACTAGCTCATACTGTTGAGTCAATCTCCTGGTATCTCATCTCAGGAGGACATGTGAGCTAATAAATCTAGCTGTTCTACACCAATAGAGCCAGAAAAAGCAAATGTAATAACATAGATTCGTCAAACCACGTATCTCATTCCCTAGGACTACAACTCTTACTGAGAGAACACTACATATCAAGTATGTGTCCTGGCTATGCCAGGTAGCTGCCTTGTCTCCAGTGCTTTGTCACCTTACTGGTGATTCTCCCAGTAGGGAGAGTCTGATCAATGTTATTTGAGAAATTTCAGAGGAAAGACATTACTGAAAAAGAAGTGCTCACCCATAGCTTCTGTAATTTTGTGCTGTAGCAACTTATGACTGAAAATTAAGGTAGAGTTTAAGCTGATTGGCTTAATGGCTCTGCTATTACTAAATCATGCCATGTAATTAGTGAAAAGTTCTCACAGTTTGCTGCAGCACAACCAACAGACTTTCTTTTGGAGCCATTATTTCAAGTAGATGGAAAAATAAACCAAGCAGCCTTGTGATTGCATAAGCTTTTCTCTCTATTGTAAACAAGTCACAAAGAGCCTCCTACTACATCTACACAGAGAAAGACGTAAGGGAGAATGATTAGATGTAGGGAAGGTCTCCTACTGTTCCTCAATATGTACCTTGCAACTTAGAGACGTGTGACTAGTAACTGGTGCTGCCCCCAGTTCATAACATTGCTCAAAGCAAATCCATTTCTTTCCATCCAGTTTGGGCTGGAGGTAGATAACAATTTAACTGAACTCTTCTTCTAAAACCGAAAAACTAAGCTGTGAGCTTTGTGGTGGTAATCTATGCACAATAACTTCCTAGTTTTCTGCCCTTACCATCTCCTTCTGTCCATGGGAATGATGGGTGTTCCAGCCAAGACACCATTGTTTCTCAAACCTCCCATTCATTCACAATCAGCTCTATTGAGAAACTGCCACTCATCCTTGGCAGAAAAATAATGGAGCAAATCATTAACACAATATGCCTGAGATTAGCTGAATAACTGGTGCTTCTGGATGGCTGGTGGTACAGCTGCTGCAGGCACCCCAGCCTGCCTTTTGTATGCAATGCTGGGTGAGATGTGAGTTCAAGGCCCAAGTAGTATAAGAAAGATGGGGGAAGAAGAATTATCTTGTGAGACAAGCAAATTTACTTATGCAGTGCTTGAAAAACACTGTTAAGAAGCAGCAAAACTAGAAAGCGTCTGTGAAATAAAAGAACTGCAGTGCAGCTTATAAACTGTTCATCAAAGATACATCTTCAGGAGAAGATGAGTTAAGAATGGCCACTGACTGAGGAAGGCTTTATGAGATATCTTGGCCACAAAATTAAAGGCTGCTCCTGTGAGGGGATAGGAAGTTCCACCTGAAGCTATCAGACTTCCATTCTCCTGCAAAGAAGTAAAGAGATTTGCCCATATTTTTGGTGTATGTGGCAAACATGCCACCCCCAGTCTAGGCTGCTTTGAAAGGTTAACTCATAGACTGCTTTGTGATCCTGGCTGCTTTGTGAAACTGGTACCAGCATGGCTTAGTTTTGAAATATAGGTGCTTGAGAGAGCTTGGTATGTTCTAATCCAACAAGTCAACACAAAACTAAACAATGCAAAACTAAACAGACTCCATCACCACCCAGACAGAGTCAGTGAAATGTCAACCCCCCACTACTACCATAATTCTTGGATACTGTGCATAGGAGCTAAGAAAGACAACAGCCCCATCAAAGAAAGCCAAGCTGGCCTGACAAATTAATGAGTATAATACTGACCAAAGACAATCTTCTTGTAACCCTATAAAGGTTCTGGTCCTAAGTGAGACCCATTGGAGCTCTCTGGGATCTCAGTAGGCTGAGTCTTAGTACGTGCCCCTGGGCTGGGACACCTCCCAGTCTGGACTCTGACCATCCACTAGTAAAGCAGATGAAGGAAAAGACTATCACAGAATCATAGAATTGTCAGGGTTGGAAGGGACATTAAAGATCATCTAGTTCCAACCCCCTGCCGTGGGCAGGGACATCTCCCACTAAAGCAGGTTGCTCAGAGCCCCATCCAGCCTGGTCTTAAAAACTTCCAAGGATCAGGCTTCCACCACCTCCCTGGGCAACCTGTTCCAATGTCTCACCACCCTCATGGTGAAGAACTTCTTCCTAATGTCTAGCCTGAATCGTCCTATCTCTAGTTTTAATCCATTTCCTCCAGTCCTATCACTGCTTGACAGCCTAAAAAATCCCTCCCCAGCTTTCTTGTAGGCCCCTTCAGATACTGGAAGGCCACAGTAAGGTCTCCCCAGAGCCTTCTTTCTTCTAGGCTGAACAACCCCTACTCTCTCAGTCTGTCCCCATAGGAGAGGTGCTCCAGCCCTCTTGATCATCCTTGTGGCCCTTCTCTGGACACGTTCCAGCACATCCATATCCTTCCTGTAATAGGGGCCTTGGCTTCATGTGTAATTATTCATACTGACTAGAGTTTTCTAGACATAAAATAATTTGTTTTCCTCTTTAATCCTCCAGTTCCCTTGTGATACTTAGAAAGTGACAGAGATCGTATCCCCCATGTTACTACTTCACTGCCTTAATTCTGATATTATATATTCCCATAGGAAAATGATACTTCATGCTTCTTATTCATGCACAAGAAAATAACAGAAAAAACAGTAGTGTAGCTTTGCCATAGAGAGCAATAAATACTGCTGTTGTTTTTTTAATAGGAAAGTTCATCTTTGAATATTTTGAATTTCTTCTTATCTGTTGTATGTGCAGAGATAGTCTGCTCTACTTCTATTGCCCTTAGCTTCCAAGATCTGTTGAAATATATTATCCTGGAAGATGAGTCTCACATGCTTACATAAATGACTTTACAAGAGAAGGGTTCTTCCAAAGATCCATCTTTCCCTCTTCGTAGGGCTTCACTTCCCCAAATGTTTTCCTCTGATTTCTATTGGGACCACCTCTTCATTTTTACATCTAGAGGTATATCCAGAGCTAAATTCTGAAATGATGTAGCTGGTGACCAGATGATCTGTCACACTAGCAACAGTAATGGCAAGGAATCACTCTGGTCCTTTGAGTCAATGAAGGGCAATGGGTAATTGTAGGAGTGCACCTGGAGTCCCCAGTAGTGCCACAAGGACTAGCTCACATTTGTATCTCTCTGCTTAGCTGAACAGATATGGCTGTTGGCATAGTTTCTCAGGACAGACATTCACAGACACTCCCATTTCTGTCTTTCCAAGCCTTCCGTGCCATGTTAGCATCCTGTGTTTGGGTCTCGCATGCTGGCTCTTTTGGGAGAGCAGCTAGTTGCAGTTACTCCACAACCTCCCTTTGAGCAGGTTTGGATTACTCCAGGATATAGGCTTTTAATCGGTGAGGTGGCACGTTACATATCCCTCAACTAGGGATAGAGCTGGGAGCTGTGCTTTGTTTTCATAAACAGTGGTAGTCGTTAAAACCCTGAGATGCTGCAATATCTCACAATACCATATGGTCAATACTTTTAGTATATCACTGTGGGTTTTGGGTAATAAAGTTCATTATAAAAGAGTGGTGAATTTTAAGCTTTTGAAATGAGTGAGAAGAAGAAAACCAAAGATCAGGATTCCTGGAAATGCAGCAGACTGAATCATCATGCAGTCTGTTATCTACCAGTACTTTTTTATCATTTCTGTTGTGCTCAATCGTGGGAAACTCAGATGTAAAAATGCATTTTTTTTCACTCCTGAAAACAATGCATTTAATTTCAACTCCTGATTTATTTTTTTTAGTTTCTTAATTCAAAGAATATGTACACAATGTAAACACCCAACCACTAAAAATTATAATGAAGTAATTTTACTCTCACTCTAAATCATTTTTATTTCATGACAATGAAGTTTCATAAGTAGAAAATCAAGACTACTAATTCCAAACACAGAGAGTAAAACAGAACAGAGAAAATATTTTCATTATTCTTTCATGTAGATCTTCTGGGTTTCCACTGGCACATATTGGTAGAAGGTATAGCACAATCTAAAGACAAGCTATATCTGCTATGGATATAAATTTAGAGTTAATTTCTTAACAGTGTGGGGAATTATTTTTGTGAAAAAGTCAGTTTTAGACTCTTTAATGCTTTAATCTCTTACAGAAATGTTTGTGTTTCTTTAACTTCTTTCTTTCAACACTAGGTTGTTGGATATTCTTGGTAATTTTTAATTTGAACCACTTGCATTATGCATTGGTCTGGACCTTGAAGGAAGAGGAAAGATATAAAGGAAGGGAAAGAATGAAAACTTGGAAATGCATTAAAATGTCTATCATTGGTTGTCCTCAACCTTATTTATTAATTACTTGTATGAAGGAATAATTTGATATGAAAGATCAATTTTACGTTTTCAAGGATTTTTTTGCATCAGAGATTTCGGTTTCATGGCAAGTGGACTCCAGCGCTGTTTCTAACATTCAGGTTAAAATACATTAGGGAGTACTTTGGTGGAGTCCATTTTGGCCTCAGAAAGGAGGACATCACAATTATAGCACAGATTATTGCCATTATTTCCATGCTTCTGCTAGCAACAAAGCAACCGTATGAATTTGTTGCTATTAACACAGTGGGAGGTAGCACATGTTTGAAGTAAAGCAAGTACAGGCTGGCACAGTGTCACACTTCCATTAGAGCTCTAGAGAGTTGATCCTTCTTGACTTCTCTATCACTCTCATGTTTCCATGATGCTGTTATCTTCTCTGACCTTCATAGCCTGGCCACTGCCATTGATTTTTACTGAGCGTCATCTGGGTTACAAATTGGTCTGGACTTGAATCTGTCTGGATAAAGATGTTTAAATTCACACTTACTGTTGGTGGGAAAGAGGGAAAAACTACGGAAAGTGGGAATTTGCTGAGCTGTCAAAACAGAAGTAAGCTTAAAATGGTTTTATGGCTAATAAAGCCTTTGAGGAAACAAGCATAGAAAAACGAAACTGCAGCCCAATGCAATAAAATTGCAGTGGCCTTAAAGTGATTACGATAACAGTGCTGTGAAGTCAGGCAGCTTTCAAACAATCCCATGAGTAGCTCTGTGCTCAGAAGTTATTTGCTTGCTTTCATGAATCCTGAATAAATGTGAGCCATTTACAAAATTAATCATTATTTAACTAAATTTAAGGTACAGACCCTGTTCAAACCAAATGAAATTCATTTAGTGCCGAAATGCATTACTTTTCTAAGTCTTTGTTGAGAATGTGTGCTTAAAGATGTATGAAACTATACTGAAACACAGACAAAAGACTCAAAACTCAGACTCACATGAAGCAGGCTGTTGTAATGCCATAGACTTGAAGCATCAGTGCCCAGGAGTTTCATTATAGATTATCGGATGAGTTACTCTCAGGGGCACTTCCACACAAGAGAAATAAATACAATTTTGCTGTCTAAATGTTTTTTTAGGCTTGCTAGGCTCAGAAAGAATGGCAACACTATATATTACTTTGATGTTAAAATGTTCCCAGTAGTCCTTGTTATGCCACTTAGCTCCTCTGTGACCTGGAGCAAATCACTCTAATGTCTCAGTTTCTTCTCTGTTGTATGGCTAATATGTATGTCTTGTGATGAGTGAGGCTTCTTTTGTGTCTAGAAAAAGAGAAGTAGGAGTGGAAGAAGGCTGGATTCAGTAGCATTCTACTGGTGGCTTCCAACCTGATGAGAATGGGAGAATGATGTCATTGTGTTACCATGTCTCCTTTGATATGTTGTGTGCTTCCTAGGGTAGCAGGAGCACTCAGTCCTTCTATGGGGCACGTGTAGTCACCATACACCCTTTATTACTTCCTCAGGCAAATGCATCATCTTTCCTCTAGATTGTGTGGCATGTGGTGGTTCAGGGGCCAGCCAGGTTTGGTAAGTGACCTTTCAGGTGAGAGAACTTCTTGGTGTTGGTGTGCTAGAAAGTGCCATGAAACCAGTTCCCTTATCTCCAGTCAGGAGATAGGACTCAGTGGGAAGAGGGGAATGAAAATATCTTGAGGACCTTGATAAAGCTACATCTGTTTCTTGTGATGGCATCAGCAGCTCTTCTGTAGTTCAGTTACTACTGAAAATTGCACCCGAAGAGGTTCACATCCTTCTGTTTTATACTTCAGCAACTGAGTTTCCCATTAGATTGCTTGTTAAAATATTTACTAATCTTAGAAGGAAAAAAAAAAAAGGAGAGAAAAGGGGGGAAAAAAAATTGTGTACTTAAAATAAAAGGTTTCTTAGTATTGTTTTTAGCTTCTCTGAGCTGGAAAAGTGCTGTGATCACAGACTCCGAGCCCACATCAATGATAAACTACTATTCACATCTTAAGTCTTGGTTACTTATATCTGAAGGCCACTGAGCCTTGGCCTCCAGGAAGCAGTGCCAGGGACCTTCTCTTCTCCTTCACGGCAGCACCGCGCCTGAAAGACCCTCAGAGGCAAAGCACCTTCTGGTGAGATACATCAGAATCTCCCGAGAGAAAAGCTGCTGCTGCAGCAAAATCACAAGTTGTACCAACCCTTCAAATCAACAGGAACTAAATGGGATGCTCTTCATATCAACTTTAAGAAGAGTGAGTCAAAGAGCAAGGGCCAGGGTATCACTGTGGATTAAGAACTGATTATGAGATAGGAAAGATGCATCATGAACTGCTGCTTCTCAGCGTGTAGAGAGATTAGGGGTACCCCATGGGCAAATTGTCTCTGTTAGGAAGAACTATGGAGGATTTAGAAAAATTCCAGATGGCTTTAAATACATTGAGGGATTAAGGAGCACAATGGTAGATGAAATTCAGCTGGAATAAGTGTGACAGAATAATAGACATTAACAAAAATAGTCGTTTCGGGGGGGAGGGGGGGGGAAATGTTATTAAAACTCCTCATAGTCTGGGCTCTGAGGCTATGGAAAATTTGAAGTAAAGATTTGTTGTGTTAAGATACATGAATCCTGCCCATGGTGTGGTGGCAAGTATTTTCAGACTTGAAAATTAAAAAGAAGGCATGCAAATTCTGAAGTCAGTGGCCCATTTCCCTGCTGTACATTTCCTAAAACAGAAATAATACTTATCACTGAGGTCAAGAGTTCAGCAGGAGATTTTTTAAAAAGAGAGATTTTTGTAAGTAATGAGCATATACATAATCACATTAACTAATTTTTGTAGAATTATACTATAATCTTATTTATTTTCAGAAGGAGTACTCTTGCTGCAGGGTGTAAGGCAAGAAGGACTGATTTCAGATCTCTCTCTGTTCCTTGACCAGCCAGCAGTGCACGTGGAAATAGAGTGGCTGAGATTTTCACCCCAGCCTGGAAACACGAGGTTCAATTGTTTCATGAGGTTCTCGTAGGGATAAAATGGCACTATTCTTGTGTCTGACCACTGGGGTTGGAATCAGTTGGAATCTGGTCTTCTCATGCATACTATTCTCATTTATTTGGTCAGGTGTCTCTAGTACTTGTGGGATTAAAAATGAGTGTTTTGTTACTTTTCAGCTGGGCTTTGGTCAGATGCCTGAATACTGGCAATTTCATAGCAACCTTCACACCTTTTATGTTTTTCCACAGAGAATGGAAGTCAATGTTGAGTACTGTTACTGAACAACTTTTTTAACGTCTTTCTTTCCTGATTTTTAGCAACATGCAGACAACAGTGCCCATGGAAAAAAAAAAAATCAAATCTCTTCGTCAGCATCATTTTTCCCAGGGTAGACTGCTCCTTAGGTAGTCCTTACAGAGCTCTATCTTAGCTGACCTCTTCTTTTTCCCTCCTTCAGAACTTTTCCGGAATTATCTTGGACTTTATTTTATTTCTTAAGTCTCATTTTTGAACTCCCTTGTGTCTACTGCTGGCTTAAGAAAATCAGGCAGTAGCATGTTCAAGGTGGTTTAAAATAACCTCTAGTCTTGTGCTGGTGGCTGCTGCTGAGAACTGACTCAGCATTTGGGGTTAGGAGGTATTACTGGGGATGTGCTCCTTTAGCAATTGCTCTTCTCAATCCGTCTTGATCCCAGCAGCAGGAACTGGTAATTGCTTTCCCCCTCTTTACCCTTTTCTCTTGACTGCTTTTAGCAGGCAAAGCAGTCATACCTGGTATGCACTACCTCTTGCCCATGCAGAGGCAGCCCTCAGGTCTTGGCATTCTGGCTCCTCTGCTTCTCCTTGCCAAGCAATGCACTGATAGTAGAGATATGATATAGAAGAAATCAGGCCTGATACTGGCCCATGAAAGTGGATGGTTAAAAGCGCTGAAGCTACTGTCACCTATTCAAGTAGACCCCTCTCTACTGGATTTAATCTTCTGTATTGGTTAGAGCAAATAATAAGCAAACACATGGTTCCTAGTATATCTTTAAGTCATTTTAAAGACTCTCTGAAATATTTCCATATGCCTCAGAGCTCAGCCTGGACCCTGTGAGAAATATACCTACTCTTTTAGGCATGGAGGGGGGATGGCTGGCTGGGCTGCTCCTCCCAGCTTCCCATCAGCAGGGAGTTTGCCTGCAATCTAGTCAATGCCCATGATGCTGCCAAATGGTTTTAGCAGCCAGAGAAATCTAATCCTGAACATTATTCATCCAAAAGGTCACCTGCTTATTTGACTCTTGAAAACATTCTGTATGGTATTCCAGATCCATATTTCTGAACTTTGAAATTTTTTAATTTTTTTTTCAGATTTAGCTTTTTATCTGTAATGCTTAGGAGACTGTGCTGCATATTAAGAAAGTGATAACAGTTATAGACTGTTGCCCTGCCAATGAGAGGAAGCTAACTTGATGCTAATGCACAGAGACGTTATTGAAAAATGGCCAGGTGGAACTTTCTTAAATAATTATTTTAAGCTATGGAATACATTTTTTCTTAAAATTCAGTATTTAAAAAGACTAGGAAAAAAACAAATGTATTTAAGATCAGTACTAAAAGAAGAAAATTTACAACATGAAAAGTTACAGTGTGTGCCTGTGGTGAATGACTGTTAAAAAGTCATAGATATAAACGTTCAAAATAAATACAGAGGTATGCAGGACCAACAAAATTACATTTGTCAGTTCATGCCTCAGATTAGCTTCTTGAGTAAAGTACCAGCACTAGAAGATACTGATCTTTGTTGAACCCATCCAGGCAACTGTCAGACTAGGTCTGATTATTTTTGCTAGATTATTTTTGCTAGCATGTGAATCTGTGTGGTAAAGACCCAACTGAGAAAGAATCTTATAGTTCTAACCCAATGCTTTCACCTGCAGGGCATAATCTGCATTTAACTCTCATTTTAAATGTAAATTGATTAGTGAAATTAAATTCTTCAACAGATTTAATCCATTCCACTTCTGTTTTCCAGAGCATTGGGTATCTGTCTTGTTATCCGTGTGGTTAATACCTTTCCCCTTTAAGGCACATTTCTAGGTTTAAAGCTGAAATGCAGTTATTTCAGAATGTAGGGTGAAAGACCAACTGCATAATTTAGAGCTGCTAGATACTGCACATCTTCCCCAAGAATGGGCATGTCATCTACCTCATTTGACATCATTGAGCTCCATAAGAGACAAGTGAAAACATAGCCACACAGGGAGGTTAGGCATCTCCTTTCCTTCACTGATTAGAAGGGACTTTTGGAGATGCCAGAAGACATCCCAAACTGCATGTTCTGTTTCACTGAGACATACCAAACAAATAGGATGTTCTGGGATCCAGTGTGTCTAGTTCTTCTTTGCTGAAAGGCACCAAGTGTAGTATCTTCTGCCTGTCTTCTGCTTATTACTTCAGGACTCACTAAATGAAGCAGGAGATGAGATGGAAGAGACCTTACTGAAAGTAGTCTGAACAGTTTTAAATCCCACTTCCTAGGAGAGTGCTCTATGTACCAGCTGTGAATGATAGCACTGTCCATTATCTTCTTGATGACACAGCAGTTCATCTTCAGGCATAGAAGCAACAGAGGAAGACAGACTATATGCAAGAGAGAATATTAACTTGCAGCACTCAGGAGGATGGAAGACTGCTGGTCCAAACTCAGTGTTTGAACGTGTGTGCATTTTACATTAGTAAATATTGAAAGTGTTTTTAAAGTAAAAAGTCTAAAAAAAAAACGTCTCCTCCCCAAAAGTCTCAAGTGCTGGATTCAGGCTTTACATTCCACATTCCTCTGGTTGAGATGTGGATTCAATAGTATTTGAGCTTAATACAGGTGTAATCAAACTTTTGAACCTTCTGCGGTGGAAATCTGTGGAGCTGCCACTCTGCTTGGGCTTGGTTAGGAAAAGAGAAGCTGGGTGTGAGAGTGGCATTTACCTGCCCAGAAAATGCACTTTCTGATACTTCTGGGAGAACTGTAGTTAAGCACTCAGGAAACTTCCAAGCTGTAGAGAAATGCCTCACAATTTTAGTGCACTGCTCAGCACTCCTAAAAATGGGAAAACTGGCCTTCATTGCCCATGTCCCGATTTAAGGTGGATTGAACCCTGCCTTACTTAAGATTTCACTGGGGATTAGACTGACATTTAGGTTTAAGGAGTGCAATTCCTAGTGTCAGGCCTATTTCTGTACTGTAGATTATTCTTCATTTTTGCAGAAACTGATTCAATTGAACTAATCTGACAGGGCTGACTGGATGTCCATTATAGTGCTGCATTACAATTGCTAAACAGAGGATTGGAAGGGCACTAGGTACAGTCTGGTAAAGACAATACATAATTTGAATGACGGCACTAAGGGAGCATTTCAGAGTTCAGTAAGTGGGTTTTCGAAGGCACTTGGCAGCTGGGAGGAGGAAAAGCAAATGAGAGCAACTGCTTGTGAGACTGACATAACCTCAGCGTAACATCGAGCTACATGTTGCTCTCCTTGGGCTGGGAGCAGGCTTGGCAAACGCTAGCAATCAAGCCATCTGTGTAACTGGATGGGATTGTTCTCTACCAAAATGGATCAATTTATGGGATTGTTTTGACAGCCATGTTGGGAAATACAGAACATATAGTTTTCATCATTGTTTACTTATGTTTTACCTCGTGTTCCCTTTGACATTGCCCACTGGCTTTTATTAGAGTTTGAGCTCCATTTAGCTTAACATGCAGATCTGGCCATGCTGCCAGTGTTAACTTCACACAGAACTCCTCCTGTTCCTCCATTTACATGTTTCATTCTTGTTCTTTAACCAGAAGGGGAAGTTTTGAGCCTTGAATTCATAAATCAAGTCCATTATTCAAAGTGATTGTTCTCAGTCATCAGATTTGTAGTTTATCTTGGGAATTTCTTGAAAACATGGCATCAGGACAACAAAAATAATCAGAGGGCTGGAACACCTCTCCTATGAAGAATGGCTGAAAGAGTTGGGGTTGTTCAGCCTGGAGAAGAGAAAGCTTCAGGGAGACCTTATTCTGGGCTTTCAGTACTTAAAAAAGGGCAAATAGGAAAGTTGGGGGCAGTCTTTTTAGCAGGACCTCTTGTGACAGGACAGGGAGTGATAGTTTTAAACTAACAGAAGGTAGATTCAGACTAGATATGAGGAATAATTTTTTTACAACGAGGGTATTGTAACACTGGCACAGGTTGCCCAAAGAGGTGGTAGAAGCCCAATCCCTGGAAACATTACAGGTCAGCTTAGATGGAGATCTGAGCAACCTGATCTAGTTAAAGGTGTCCCTGCTCACTGCAGGGAGGTTGAACAAGATGACCTTTAAAGTTCCCTTCCAAGACAAATAATTCTATGTTTCTATGATCCATTTATAGCATTTTTTTTAAATAATTACAGCATGAAGCTCGTCTTGAGATCAGTATCTAATATTCAGCAATACTCATTTGTTGGAGTAGTCTAATTGGCCATTCATGAGGCATGTCTAGTCCATAAGACTTGCTTCCTACTCTATTTGCCCACAGCAGGCATTGAACAAAGCTACTAAATCACCAGTGAGGAAGAAGTTATCTTCACCTGTATCCAGGTGGTCCAAATATGCTCTAAAATTAGACAGATGTGCTCTATAAACCAATCAGGTCCTCTGTGCTGAAAAAGTTTGGAACAAAGTTTTTGATAGGGAAGATTTTCTTATAACTAAAAGTTAATTTTCTGGTTATGTGGTGTTTGCTACTGCAGCATGTTCTCCATATTTGGTGGGGAGAAATCTCTATAACCTTTAGGGACAACCAGAAGTGCTACTCTTTCTATTCTTGCATTCAGAAGGCTTTCAAGTCAAATAATAACAGTCTTTTATATAAGAATATTAGGCATCTAACAAAAGTCGGTGTTGTTGCCTTCATTTTATGAGTAGTGAAATTGAGGGTCAGGAAGATGTAACTTGATAGGCCTCTTCCAGATGAAGACATACTCTCTTCCTCATTCATAATTCTTTCAGCAAGAGATATTTTCTCACTTATGTATAAAACCACTGAAGACAGTGAGTTTCTATAGACAGATTTAAAAAAATGGCTAGCATATTCTATACATTTTGTAGCAGTTACTGAGAAAAAAATAACTTAATGGATTGTTCTAAGTTGTGGCAACTTTCTGGGAATAGATTTTAGAAATGACTCCTCATCACTGTGTTTTTCTTGTAAATTGAAGAATTGAAAAGTGAAATCTTTAATAGACAATAGCAGAGAAATATTATAATCCAATGTTTTATTATTTAAATTACCTCTGTAAGTGTACTGTTCCTTAAAATATTTCTGTTTTCAGCTCCCTCACTGGGAAGGATTTAGATATTGGAAGATACAGAATGCTATTTTCACCAGGCAATCTAATTTTCCTGTATTCAATATCTAGTACACTTTGTGGAAATGTTTTAACAAACAATTACATAAATTTGGTTTCCCAAATCCGCTCCTGAGCATTTAAATGGATTATACTAATTTTCAGAAGTGCTCAGCAGCTCACATTAAAGTTAACAGGTATTTATTCCTGTACTTTCATTTTAGATTAATCTCTAAACAAAATAGCTTTATAGTCTAGATATGTCTTTATTTTTGTTATGTGATTATGTTAGCTCAGATAAATTGGCAAGGATTGGACTACTTATTTTTTGCATGGTTAAAATTGATAGTTTTCATGGTTATATCACGATGTGAAATCATGACATCAGTCTTCCACTGAGCTGGAAGTCATTTCATCTGAAGGAATAATGTAGTACCACCATGTAACACTGGTTATTTTTAGCCAAGCTATAAGCCATATGTTCTAGCAGGTATAACTAGTTTAGTTCATGAGCTGTGCCCTGAAAAGTGAGATTAAACAAAAGCAGCAGTGAAATTTTTTGCTGATGACACTCTGCCAGACTTTAAAATTATATATATCTACATAAACCCCACAGGAAATATTTATATTTCACTCCCTGATTTCTTCATTGTCATTAACCTGTCAAACACAGTATATTCTACAAATAATATGAGATAGAGATTGACATATGAGACAGAGTTCTGCTACTGGTTCAATAAGGTCTGAATCTGTCAAATGAAAAATAATATTTAAACTAGCACTCACAGATAGAGATGGTGTTAGATGATAATGTAATGGAAGGAGTTTAGTTGTACATGATTATTCTATACTTTCTGACTCTCTTTTCATCTTCCAAGCTGTATAGAACTGGAGATAGAAACCTAAAAAGGACCTCAAAAGTATTATTTTAAACTGTGAGATGTATTACATTTTGTTTTAGCTGCTATTATCATATCTTAGCACTGTTAACTTGAAAGAAGATACAAAAGAGAAATCTACAGTAATTGAAGTGAGAGCAAAGGTAGGAAACCCAAAGTATCCACTGTCTCAAGATCTCAGTTGGCCACAGCTATGTCATCTACAAAAACATGCTATGCCATCCAACAGTTTATTCTTATGGCCAAAATCTAGATAGGAGGTGATGAGAAACCTTCAAGGCAATCAGAAAAGTAGTGGCAAAATCAAGAACAACTGTTAAGACACTGCAGGAGCCATTGGCAAATCTTTGGCAAAGAAAGAATTAGCCAGCCTCAAGAGAACTTGCAAAGCAGAAATAGCATCCATGAGTAGGCCTTTTTCTACTTTTCTCTTTTCCAGTACATGCTTTGTATCTCTGAGGCTTGTGTAAGTTTTGATTTCTCTTTTAAGCATTCACACTTACTGGTGCACTGAAATGTGTTATCACAGGCTCCCAAAAGAAACAGCATATGAGTTGGACCTGTGTTGTAGCACGTCTGGAAACTGAGGGGCCGTAGCCCAGAGGCTCACTCTGTGCCGTGCTGCAACAAAGTGCCAGCAAGGCGCATCACCAAAAGGAGGTTTCCCTCTCTCCTTCCCCACTACGGGGAACTGAAATGACCATCTTGATAGTTCAGACAAAGTAATGTGAACCCTAGCACCACCCTTAGCTTTCCTTCAGGCCTTTGGCCTTGATAAAATAGTTTCATCATCAGGGTTATCTAAAGAGACTTCTTTCTACTATTACCATTTCTGTCTGAAGTACCTCACTATTTGTCCCTTGTCTGAACAATTATTTTTTGTCCTTCTTTTTTGGTTTATGTAATAATTTCCTTTGAATTAATTCCATTGTTGTTGAACCCTCACAATCAACAGATGAATCATATTCATAAGAAAAAAAACCCACTCCATAATATAGAAACTTCATCCCATTTAGGACTGAATCGAGCAAGCCAAAAACCAAGCACAGTATGTGAAAGTTCACAAATAGTGGCTGTTCCATGAGTACTGTGTGTTTGCCCTGGGGACATGTGGGAGGACCACAGGCAGGAGGATTGGTGATGTTTATAAGTTGTCTTCTGGTCCTTGTATAAACCTGAAATCAGATGGGTGATGTTGGTGTACGGTGCCATTGCAAGGTACGCTAGTTGGTTTAGCACTGTGCTGGTGGGAATGGTGTATTCTCTCTGTGTAAACAAAGCTAAAGGCAACCACTGTTCAAACCATGCAACACTGAGCAAAATGGAACACTGAACAAAAGCAAAGCAGAAATAGAGCGTGGAGAATGATGTTCTCACATTTTTAGTTAAAGGTTTTGAATATTCAAATCTCCTACAATACGACTGTCACAGAAGTGTAATAAACAGTACTAGTATGTATCAGTGTGAAGAAGTTGGAAAAATTGGCGTGGAAAATGCCATGATAGAAATTAATGTGAATCTTCAAATGTGATAGTGTGGTCAATAATAGTACTGGCACCAAAGATTACTGGCTCTGCAGCTTTCCCGTGCTACTGTGAATGACAATTTCTTAGCCTAACAAGCTGCATGTGAGTTTGTGAACCTACATGTTTAAGTTTGATATTGTCTGAGAGTTACTGAGGCTGGATGCTCAGACTTGCAAAAGCATGGCCTTCCAGCACCATTTTTTCTCCTGTTTTCTCTTCAGCATTCTTGCTGAGTCGTAGCATACAAATGCTCTGATTATGTCCTCCATTACTGTTGCTGCATTGGTTTGTAGCAGCATACCTTGTTTTTGAGGCTGGGGAATGCTTTTTCAGGGGAGGAGGGGTAAGCAGGGAGTAGGAGGTTGAGCTTTTACAAATGAGACTCCCTTGGTAAAAAGAACAGACACCAATGTACATAGCAGACTGCCTGCACCGCTGTGTAGACTTGCTATTACAGTAAAAGCCCACTTGCTGACACCAATCATTTCCATAAAATTTAAGCCAACATCTTTGGGAGAAAAGATTTAATTAACACATAAGCCCCTGAGTCACTATGACAATCTGCTTTCATAGTGATGGGAATAATCACATTTCTACCCACTGTCAGGCCTTGAAATATAGGGGTTTTATGAATAATCTATAGTACATTTTTTTTTCCTTACAGAAACAATCAGATTCCTTTGTTACTTTCACACAAGAGCATTTCTGTCTTAGACATCTAGAAGAACTCTAAATTTATTTGGTGCCTTGAGGGGCTACCTCTGCTTGTGTGACAGGAGGTCTCTTGAGCATTTTGGGTTAGTAGCATGAAGGGAAACTGAGCAATTCCATCCTAACCAAGATCCACACAAGACAACCCATTATTTAAATAGAGGTGCCCTTAGGGTAGTGTATGCAGAACTCGGTGCAATAAATAAATAAATAAACAGTGCTCATTGCACACAATAAATAAAAGTGTGGCAATGATTACCATGATACAGAATTACATTCAAAGAATTTCACTGTGAAGCAGAAATAATAACCTAGGTACAGAGCTTTGACAAAATCTTTTTTTCCCCTTAGTCCAGTTGAAAAGATCATGTCTAATAGTACATACTTTTTTTGACACCTCTGTCTCCTACTTGTTATAAATCCTTGAAGGAAAAAAATACAGAACCATTTTTCCCCTGGGTTAGCATCTTCAAAGTTGTTTCTGATTTACCATGGCATGTCAGGTAAGTATCAAGCTTGTAAGGTTTAATTTTATGATCTTTGGGGTTTTAACAATGTTGAGTGTAATTCTATAATCACAATTTAGACAGAGAGTGTTGTATCTGTTATTCTCACTGGACATTCTTACATCAATCTGTTTACTTTGTTAATACTTCTGTATTTGGTTCCATAGCACTGAAAAACTACTAAATAAGGTATGATCTGTATATTAGGGACAGAATTTTCTCAATGCATCTTTAGAGTTGTAACAACTCTAATAATCCAAAAACTTTTCAAATCTAAACTTTGCATCTAGATAAGTGCTTTTTAATATGATAGCAGTGCTCTTGTGTTAGGCTTGATTGCAACCTGTTTTCTAAATTAAAAAATGTAAATGTGGCATTGACAAAGGTTAAAAAGATTTAAAGCGGATTCTGTCAGCAGTGCATGCACACACCAAACTAAATCCTATGTATCTAATCAGTGTCCTCTGGACTGTGTGCCTTGCTCCATTGTTTACTTTCAAATCCGTAATAATTTTGTATCCTTTCACTGGACGAAGATTCATTTTAAAAACTAATGAATTTAAAAATATGCTTTTCCATTGTCCATTTGATACCAAGCCTGCAATTTGACTTTCATTGTTTGTTTCCCTTGTTGTCTCGTCAATCCTTTTCTCTCTTTCTGTCCTTTTACTTTATTACGTTTTTTATTGAGGACTGAGATGAACTGGTTGCTGCATCATGGGCCCATTACACTTCCTAACAATTCCATTTACACCTTATTGTTTGTCTTATTGCTGGAAAATTCAGGTGATTCATCATGCCTGAAGAAGCACCTGATCCCAATTCCCTTGATATCACGACCACTATGTGACAGGAATACAGTTAGTGGTGGCTTTCAGACTCTAAGAGGCCAAGGTGATAACTCTTTTGGGACTTTTAGCCTCTCAAGTATTGATGAGTTCTATTTTCATGATGCTCTGTTTTCTTGCTCCCTTTCAACAGCCCCCTGAGTGTGGAAAAGGGCTTGGAGTTAATAAAGGAAGTGGCAGATCTCCTGAAGCTGCAGATGAGTGCCTTTGATGATGTCAAGTACGTACATGGAATTTGCCCCCCTTTTTTATTTTTGTTGCATTTCTCATTATGTTTGAATAGTTTGTCTTATAAGGAAATGTCTGCTTTTTAATGCCAAAATTAGAGTGTGCGTAAGACAAAAAAAGAGTACCGTGGTGATCTTTATAACAACCCCTACACACAGGAACAAACTATTTTAAAAAAACTATAAAGACTGAAATTTTCCTACACTTCCACGGGGAAAAATAGTCTGTTCAAAGGGCTGTAAAAATATTACCAACCTTATCTGACAGATTCTAGGTAAGGAAAATCTTATGAAGGGTCCTTATACCCGGTGCTGCTGAGGGGGAAAATGACTTAAGAGATGAATAAGAACTTGTGTTCCTGGCTTTGCGTCTGGCACATGGCACACTAGGTCATGCTGTTCGGTCAGCTACTTATTTAACAAGTCAGAAGGAGTTCAGTTGTGTTAAGCTACTGTTTTTCTTCATATAATTCATACTGATGAATGTTATGCATGTTAATCTCCTGAACTAAGAGGTTATGATTTGGAATCTCCTGAACTAGGTTTAGGTTGGGGATTTTCTGAAATAATTTTAGTAGGAACATCTACTTCGCAAAACTTAACTCTTCCTTTGTAAAACAGAAAATAAAAATAGTTTGATAGAAAATAATGGAAAAAAAGGGTCAACTCTGGGAAGGTTTTGACAGCTTGCTGGAAAGAAGTCGCGTCTTACTGCAAAGAAAATAACTGATGCCTGCATAGCATCCAGTTCCTGCCTGTTTCAGAGGGTTTGGGGCTGCTTGTTTTGGTCTGAGTCAGGTTACTGAAATGCAGTATCTTTCTCAGCCTTACTTGTGCTGCCATCAGCTTTTGTTTAACCTTCAGTTCTAGTGTATGTAATTCATTGTTTAATATTGTGTTTTAAGCCCATATATGAAGATGTTTCATCTTTAGTGGAAGTATTTGTTATTATTTGGAAAATTCTACCCCTTCTATTACTGTATATATATGGAGAAATAGCCTTCTGGTGAGACAATGTTTTTATAAATCTGACAAATACCGGGCATATTGGCTTGAGCTGTTTAGAAGGAAAATATTCCCATATTTTGTTTGCTAGAACAATTCTTTGTATTGATGAAAGTCTTTTTCTTTATATTTTATAACATGTATTTTTTATCAAAACTGAGTTTTGAAATTACAAAAATTAACAATATTATATGGTCTTCCTTGTCAAGAGAATATGCAACCTTGACTTTGAATACTAGCAGTTAAAGTCCACTGGCCATTTAAAGGGATCTCCCATGGAACAATTTCTCTGCTGGAATCAATGGTCTCTGCTTCATTAACTTAATTCATTTGCAGTACAAGAACACTTTCACCTACCCTTCTAATTATTAGCATAAAGCCTTTTGGTTATTTTTTATCGTTTGATAAAGCACAACATTGCAATTGGCAGACTGTAGATTCATTCTCTGATGGAAAATATCCCTGCAGTGATACAGCTAGCTATGAAAAACCGTTTGTTTTGTTTTTTTTTTTAAAGTGCAACATTAGAGAAGACCATTATTTTGTGCCCATTAATATGCAGTCATATGACTGTACCAAAAGTACATGTACTGTATGGTCAGTATTTTCAAAGTGTGTTCTGAATGACAGTAACTTCAAACAGGACCAAGTACTCTATCAACACAAACACAGTCTTTGCCTTTTAAAAAGATCTATAAATCTGTGAAAGAGTATTCCATATATCAAGTTAGTGAAGATTTTATCTGTAATAAATTTCTTTACTCAAGAAAATGAGATGCTTTGACTTAGGTTAAACCCATGAAATGCTAAAGAAATCTAGACATGGTCAGTAGATGTAGCAGAGCCATATCAAAGTGTGAGAATGAAGCCTCTTAGGAAATACTCTTTTTACTTAGCCTAAGGCATCATGGCAATTTAAATGATTTTATTTTACTGGCAACTAAAACTAATATTTTTCTTAGGGATTCATTTTTTTAAAAAAATCTGCTTTGAACTCTGACCTGAGTATTAGTATGGTATAAAATTCTCAATTCTCTCTTCTCCCTCCAAGCATTCTGTATGGTAAGAAAGTAACAGTGTAGGCCTGAATTTTTTAGACTATTGCAAAGATTTCAGAGTAAAGACATGTTAATAAGAATCACAATGTTAATTTGAATATATGGACAAAGCCATCACAATCAATAGAAATAGTGTAAGAAGGACTGAGGAAAGAGAGTGAGTGGTGAGGTCTTCTAAAGCTCTTCAAATTATCAAGAAGTTCTTGTCCTTTTCTCTAAAAAAAATTAATTCTAAAGGGACTGGTTCACAAATACATTACTACCTTTACTCAGTTTTGTCTGCAAATATCTTTCTTTCTTCCCTATATTCTTAGGTTTTTCCTCTGCTTTGGAGCTTTTTATGTGAACAATCACTTTTGCCATGGATTCCTACTGATTCCCATGTTAGTTCTTGATTAGTTGGTTCATGATGGTAATCAGCTTATCTTCTCTCCCTCACAATCCTGCCAACTTTAACCAATGGCCTGCAATTCACAGTGTAGCCTCAGGCTTGGTTCCCAGAGCATTCAGTCCACTTCTACAGTTCATTTGTTGTCAGGTTTACATTGACATAAACTTTGCTTGCCCTGTGAAGCAGATGAGTGGGAATAGTTTTGGGAAATTCATGATCAGAAATATTTCAGTGCTGAAGAAAAGATCCAACATGTTAGCTGTCACTTTTGGACACAGCCTGAATCTTTATGGAAGTAATAGTTATGCTTAATATGTTTTGTTAATGGTTATGTAGCTGTCAAATAAATTCCATTATTTCTTATTACATCATTAGAGACCATTAAAAGGATATTAGCATGCTGATGTAATTATGCAAGCAGACGTAAAATGACTATAGTTATGATTTTATAATCTAATTATGGGTGTCCAATGCCCCTGGTGATTGATTGCTGGACGGGTATCATGGCTTGAAGTCAGTTGAGTAGTACTGTTAGGAGCATTTGTGTTTATTTTAAAAAATAATAATTTTACCAATCTGCAGTATTGACCTTCTTCATGTAATTAGTCTTCACACATTGTAGAGTAAATTTACAAACAGAAGACATTATCAAGACATATCCAAATATAATAAAAATAATAAAATCTGTAAGTTAAACTGTGAGGATAGTGGAAGGAACACTGAGAATCTATGGTTAAAGCAATTGAATAAGAACATGAATGACTTGTTTTCTGATGAGAATACACATTATTTCTGAATTTTTATTTAATATTCTTATACTTGGAGTATTTACTGAGACCACTGCTAAGGGAGACTTTCAGCTCTCAGCTTAACAGAATACCTTTGTATGGAGAGAAAAGAGAGTATTCGGATTTCATAGTATTTCAGACTGCATAGCTTTCCTGAGTGATACCCATTCTCAGCTTCCAGTTAAGAAAGAGATTTTCAGCTGAATATTATATTCTCTGATGGATGCTGCAGTAGCACCCATTTTTTTCTTTTCCTTCTTATTTCTCTCCTTAGCCTTTTAAGATTTTCCCCACTGCTGTTGAAGAACTCTTGCTCTAGTGTCTCTTTTTTCACCATTTTTTAATACTGCTTTGGCTTCCTCGACCCATTCATCTTAATGGGCATCTTTGTCATTTTTTCCTTCTACTATACCTATTAGTACTCAAAAAATTATCCTTTCAGAAGACATGATAACTTGACCAACAAGCATGCCCATTTCCATATCTATTTTTTCAATGGAAAACCTGTAGCAGAGCACTCTCTATACACTCCATAAAATGATGTTAATTTTTATCTGCTGTTCTTGTTTTGAAGGGTAACAATAATTGCCTATATAAGCATATAATCTATATATATATAATGTTTGGGATGAACAGTGTGAACAAGTGGAAGGTCCAGGAGAGCACATTCTGTAGTTGGCTCCTTCACCCAGTTGTGTCAGGAAGTTATCTTTCACACACTCCAAGAACCTCCAGGACCGTTCCTTTTCTGTTGCATTATATTCCCAGCACACATCTGGGAAGTTGGAAGTCCCCCAGGAGAACAAGATGTAGTGATCGTGAAACCTCTCCCAGCTGCTTATAAAGTATTGTGTTAGTCTCCTCATCCTGACTGGGCTGTCTTTAACAAACTCCTACCATGATATCTGACTTGTTTGCCTTCCCCTTGGATCTTGTCCATAAACATTCAACGCTGTCATCTTCATCATTAAGTTGTAGATATTCATATTACGTCCTGAAATAGAGGGCCACCCCACCACCTTGCCTTCCTTGGCTGTCCCTTCTGAGAAGTTGGTAGCCATCAATTGCAGTGCTCCAATCATGTGAGTCATCCCACCACATTTTTGTGATGGCAGCTATATCACAGTTTTCTCACTGCACAGTGGCCTCCAGTTCCTCCTGCTTATTGTCCATGCTGCATGCATTGGTATAAATGCACTTCAGCTAGGCTGATGGTCCTGCCACCTTCTTGGAGGGAGAAGCCCCCATTCCTACCAGCCAGTTCTCAGATGCTTCAGTAGTTACCAGGCTATCAACTTTGGTGTCTTTGCTGCCACGTGGATCATCATCATTCACCTCCACTGAGTCAGCTGACTCTAAGACCTCACCACCACACTGTCCCACAGGTACTGTCATGCTACTCCCAAGCTCCTCTCTAGTAAACCCCGTTTTATCCCCATTCCCCTTCAAGTCTAGTTCAAAGATCTTTCAAGGACCCCTACTAGCTCTTGCTCCAGGATCCTTTTCCCCCTTTGATACAGACATTCCTGTCTGTTGCCAGCTGGCCTGGGGTCTTGTAAAGCAGCCCGTGGTCAAAAAAAACAAAGTTCCACTGGTGGCACCAGCCTCTGAGCCATGTGTTAATCAGGTGTGTTTTCCTGTTCCTTTCCATATTCTTCCCTGCCAATGAAGGAATTAAGGAAAACAGTACCTGAGCTCCTGATCCTTCAATCAACCACTCCAGTGCCCTAAAATCCTTTTTAATAGCTTATTATCTAATATAATGTCCTGGATTGCAAAGACATAAAATTTAACCAGTATTCCCTTATCACGTACAGTTGGTTGCATGTATATTGTACATCCAAAGCTAAAAGGCTCAATTGCCAGTGTTTCAGAGTCTAAAGCTCCCAGGCCTTAGGTTGGTTGTTCAGCTTTCATCTCACTGCTTTCTCTATCCACACTGAGACTAGAGGTGAATTCAGTGTTTTACCTGAATATTTTGTCATGTGAAGAGTCAGGTTAACTGAAGGTATGTATGAAAACTCTATGGACTGTTTAGCTAAAAAATACTTTCCAAAATTTGTAGCAGCCACAGAGGTGTGGCAAATAATCTATTATAAATAATCTATTATATCTATATAATTGATTATATATCTATATATAGATTATATATCTATATTAATCT
>WTSP01018059.1:0-23515 GCA_025331215.1 Actenoides lindsayi | reverse complement strand
ACTAGTTTCAAAATTAGTATCTAAGTTTGGCTTATAAGGATAATGCTTTTATTTTGGTGAGAAGAAGAATAAAAAAAAATTATTTTGGGCCAAACTCCAGATATTAGTTCTTTTTTTCTTTTTTTTTTTTTTTTGTTCAGCTGACCAAAAGCCTAATTATGATATAGTCTTGAAATATTTAATCGTATCTATATTTCTACAGCCTTCTGTCTTATTCCATATGCAGGAAATAGAATGCCCAGTTAATGAGCAGCGCTTCAATGTTTCATTTTATTCTCATTGTTCAATGTGTGGCTTCAGGCTTTATTTATTGTACACTGTTCAAATCCTGCTTTGAGGTCAGAAAACCCATTTCCTCTGGGTTTGTTTTTTTTGCTTTGTTTTGTTTTTGTTTGTTTGTGGGTTTTTTTGTTTTGGTTTGTTTTTTTCTCCTGTGGTGTTCTTCACTATCAAAATGCTTGACAAACATGATATACTTAGCTCACATGATATATGGGGTATTATTAGAACCATACAGAGCTGGAGTTATGCATGAAGAGATTAATGCCAAAGCATTTGCCAGTATGAGGTGTTCAGGCTGATGTCTCAATGTATAGATTATTCAGCCTCTTCTATGAAGATCTTCACTGAGAGATCCCATTGGGCTGAACACTGACTAAGTGTGCAGAAGTCCCAGAGGTCAGCTCTGTTTAGACAGTGCTACTTGGTCTGTAAAAAAAAATTGCCTGAAATGCCTCATCTTCAAATGGACTGAGTCTGAGGCACAACTGGATGGTACCAGTAGAATTCAAAGGTAAGACCTTTACATTTTTATAGTTCCATCACTTATTTGCAATATACTTCCTGAAGCCTGATAAAAATGAAGTTGAGACCCCTGAAAATATGGGTCTTCTTGACTACTTGACCACTATTCAGCCTGAGATGTCAGGAAACCTACTGAAAAAAAATTTGAAAAGAAAGACTATATATCTAGATATGAAGTAAGTCAAGATTGATTTTTCCTCTTATACTGTAGTATGTCCTTAGTTTCAACTATGTTTTTACGTATTTTTATGTAAACAGTGATCTAACAAAAGCTTCCTTTTATTTGGAAGGCTTATCATGAGTACAGCTACAAGCCCATTCTTGCCATACTTCAAATCTCTGTTTGCAAGTAGTGGGGTTAGAGACAGTTTCCACCTTCTTTTCAAAGAAAAGGCCTTACACAACCAAATGATACCTATCATTATTCTTGTTGTTAGGAAGGGCTGGAACGGTTGGGCTGGAATAAATACAATTTGAAAAGCTAGCCAACCGTCCCAGTGAAAAGAACTTGAACTGAGGAAGATGTCTGAAAATCAAACCAAGTGGTCAAAGTTTGGAGAAGCTTTAAATGCATTCAAATTGGAAGTGTTGGGCAGGCAGACTGATGAGTGGAGCTCCCAATCTCAGCTATTATGAACATGTGCATTGGCTCTAGTGTCCTAATCATGCTATATAGGTTTTGTTCATTGTTTGTCATGTTATTTTTCTAACACCTGAAAAACTCAATCAGCCAGTTAATGATATTCAGTCATCCGGAACCTAAACACTGGAACAGTACTTGATATTTTCACTTCATCATGCTGATGGATTATGACATGTGGTATGTGTATGCTCTAAATGTGAACACCTCAGGAAATTATTGGTAGCTTGAGAGGCAGGATAGTGTGAGGGAGGATTATTTAACCACTGAGAAATAATGGGACAGGTAGTACAGTGTCTTGTTATGTTTGTATCTGCAAACTTCCCTCTTCTGTACAGATTCTCCATGATTTCTTTCTTCTTGATTTGTTGTGATTAATCTTTGCTTGTGTTGTATGTTGAACACCTGTGGATACATACTCTCGGAAAGTTTCTTCCAGATTGGCAGATTCTACATTCTGCCAGCTATGTCATTTAGATTTACTGAGAGGAATGTTCTAATATTGTGCCTATGAAGAAACACACAGTCCATCCTGCTTTCCTTAAGATGCTGTAGTATAAACCAGCAACAGATTGAATTTTTATTTCCATTCCATTTATTGTCCAGAAATTAAGCAACATTTTTGTTTCAATTTGAACTGTTCTATGCTGGGTATGAATAAAAAGGTATAACTTTCAAAAAAGTGGAGCAAATATTTGACATCTGTTCTTTGATTTCAAATAGCAAACCAACAGACTAAGTCTGCGTGGCATAATCTTGTTTAAAATGTTATAAAAGCATAACTCAAAAAATAACGGAACCACTTTTATTCAGACTTGACTTCTTCCACAGATTTAATGAGTCTGGAAAACAAATTGTCTGAAAAATATACTGCTGTAACTCATTGCACACAGGCTTTTATAAGAAATTACATTGTGTTTTCTGGTACATGTTGTCTTATTTGACAACTAATTTATAATATAAAGATACATCAATTTTTAAAGGAATGAGGATAAGGAAACAAGAATAAGGTGGAAGTTTTAACTATGCATTCCTTTACTTAAAAATGAGTGATTTCTCAACCTTAGCATTACATTAGTCTTGTGGCTTTTTCCCCTGAGGTACAATATATTTTGTATGCTTTTCTTTAATAAATGTGCATATCATTTTGCCTTCTACACTGTAACTTTCCTGCTAGAAAAATATAAAAATACATTAAAATAACAAAAAGGATTTTGGCCTGTAGCATTTTATGAATTCTAGGTGACAAAACAGAAAGACCATAAAAATCTAGGGAGATTCTTATAAATAAAAATGTATGAAGTTTGGCTTTCTATTACAACATTTCATCTCATTAAATCAGAGTATTTGCACCTTTGTAATCAAAAGCAGAATGGAATCCAGTGTTATAAATACATTTCCATGTACTCATACGTTCCTACTCACAAAAAGATTTTTGCAGATAAGTGAGCTTCTGTAGTTTATCTGTCTTTTTAACTTCGTATTTCTCTACTATTCATCCTTCTGTGTGACTGAGAATGTGATCATATTCCTTTTTTAATAAAATTAAAGTTCATAACATTATAGGGTAGGCAGGATATACTCCCTTGTTTCAAGCAAATTGCTGAATATGTGCCATTGCATTTAATTTATATAACATTTCACATATTGTTAACAGTTAATAATTTCCATTCTACAGATAAGTAAACTGAAACTCAAGACAGTTTGCTTGGTTTTCCCTAAGATGGTACAGAACTTGGTGACAGATATGAGAATAGAACAGAGAACTGTGATTCTCACACTTGAACTAAAGATTGATCTACAAATAGAATAACTAATATTAGACGTGGAAAAAGATTCTCAGAGATTTGTTTAAAAGAATAGTCTTATGTAAGAAATATACAAAATTATCTTATGTCTTTCTTGATCCTCCTGATCTTGGCTGCCTGATTCTCCTGTGTACACAAACACACACTTTTTTTTTCCTCTATCTTTTTTACCTGGATGGATGGATGAATGAATTGCATGAATATTACAGGCCTGCTGACCCAGCTGAAAAAGATAAATAAGTCTTTGGCACATTTTTTTTTTTACACACTAGCCAGTAAATACTGTATATCCAGACCTACAAGCCGCACCACAACCTACCTGTAGAAGGGTGTGTATTCCTTAGGAGCCATAAAGGCAGTTGGAGCAAATATAGATTTGTAGGCATGACCAAAAGAGCCCAATAAATTCCACATGCAGTGCCTCCTTTGCAAAGCATGTGTCTCTACCTCGCAGCTGGTAGGGAAAGATCAAGAACAAATCTAGTTGGTCTCCTCAGAGCTAAAGAAGCAGCTAACAGGTTCTTAAGAGGGCAAGCAGGAGGGCTCTGGCTGTAGAACTCAAAAGAGTTTTGTAGCTTTTTGAATTGAGGCTGTAGCCAAGATTGGGTTTTTTGGTCTTTGGTCCTCATCAAAGAAGTATCTGTCCTATCTGGCTCCTTAATGAACATGATGAACCTTTACCTCTGCAAAGGTCCTAACACATGAGTTATGCTCTTCATTGTTAAAAGTCAGCTGTGCAAACTGAGCATAAGGTGAGTGTCATCCCAGTAGGCAAGTTTTATACATGATTTCAACAGATTCTATTAACAACAGAGGTGTACAGAGGTTAAGTAGACCTGAAGTCAGTAAAATGCACTGAATGCTTATTGGCTAAAAATGCCTGCTGTTTGTGTACTTGGCAGACTGCTAGAATGTGTAAAAAGGAGGAATGGAAATACAAATAGAATAATATGGTTTGGGTTTTTTTTTAATGGCAAAACTTTTTCATCCTTTAGCTTAATCTTCGACAATTGGAAAAAAAAATCCCTGTACATTTAAGCAGCATTTTGAGACCTTTCTCCCACTCTCTCAGGGTCCAAACACTCTTCTGTAAAAAATTATAGCACTTGTATGATTTGTTCTTTAAATACTGTAATTAAGGACCTTATTTGCATGGCAGGCAAAGCTGGCAACTTTCATGTACTCAGCGTGGTGAAAATGTCAAGTTCCATGGCTTGTGACAGATTAATAGAAAAATTATTTTAAAACTCTGCAAATTATTCATAGATATTGAGTAATCATCAGAAGTTGCATTTTGTGAAGAATAAAAATAGGACAAACGGAGTGTGGCATCAATCTCTAAATTGAGCGTTGTCTCTTTCTTAAATCATTTAAATTGTAGGCTTAGCAAAATAATCTTCACCTGAGATGAAGCAAGTTGTAAAATCTCTACAATACTCTTTCATTCTCTTTTGCACTGTAAATTAGTGTCAGTGTACTTAGCAAAATTTTGATGCATATAGATTAAATTATTAATTTAAAATTAATGATTAATGTAAAATAATTAAAAGTCTACCATTGAGTATTAGTTGGTATCAGAGACTCACCCACCAAACACGGACTGCTGTTGTTGGAAAGCATCACCTTTCTGGACCAGTTATCCCTTTACTCTTGAAATTATTCTAACAAAAGTGGTGTGTCAGTCAGAATACATTTCATTATTGGGACACCTTGTAGTGCCCTCTTCTCTCCCCCTGAAAAAATGCTCCATGATGTCACTCTGAAGCACTGATCATTTCAGGGGGAGAGAAGAGGGCACTACAAGGTGTCCAAATAATTACCTGATTTATGAAGCCTGTAGATGTAGCTTGCAGAGGTGTCTGAGCTGTAACCATCAAATCCAGGCCTAAGTTTCAGTTCCATGTAGTTAAATTTGCAGGATGTGATTGCTCCGAAACTGTTAATCTACCTAATCTTTGTGGTCTGTTACACCTCACCCAGCTGCATGGTGTAAACCACTTTAAATGAAATGCAAGTGGTGACAGAAAATCAACCACTATCTGGTGAGCTCTGCAATTAATGTCTGTCCCTTAGCAGGGATTTTGCTTTTTTGTCTTTAGTAGTTGATCATTGTCAGACATAAGGTGTGATGTTAGTACAACAAATCTTTAACTTTCTCCACGCTAGCTGTACATTTAGTACAGGACCACATTTCTGCAAAGAAACTACAAAGAAACAGTTCATGCTTAGTGTATATGAAGCATATAAATATGAATAGTTGATATACTTTTGGCTGTATTGCAGCATGTTGTAAGACAATTCATTCTGCAGTTTAAGGAGCATGTTAAGAGTTTCCAGAGAGGGGCTCAAGAAGTTCAATTTGCTAAGACAGAGAAGGATTTTTTAATTGATCACTGTCTGTAAGTACATACGTGTCAATAGAAATGTGAGAATACATACAGCTGTATATTGACATTTGTTCAGTTCAGGTGCAGAATGAAGCAAATCTTTGAACAGTAGAGATTAATATTGAAGAGTGACAAATGTATGCCTTTTTAGTATTAAGTCTGGGTGATGATCAGTATTCTCTACTCAAGAGTCCAGGGAAAGTTATTTTGTAGTAGGTCAGCATAACGCATCCTTCACAGATTTCCTGAACCTTTGAAGTTTAGTCAGGTACCTGCTTATGTAATATAAATAGAGTACGATGCAGTGGTCGACATTTTTGTTGGTGAAACCTGAATTAAGTCATCAGTGTATTTACAACTGGCCTGACTAACAGAAGCAGAACAAAACAGCCAGTGTGCACTTTGTAATCCATTTATGTATTATATGACAATGACCAGTTGCAATTTTCTGCCTTTGCTTTGTTCTGCAAACCATGTCATATAAACATACTGTATTACAAAAGTGCCTTTTTTAATCAAGTGCTTTTTCCCATTAATTTGATTTGACATAAGTAGGTGTATATACTTATATATATAACATATAACACATTTAGAGCAGTATGAGTATTTTATTTTTTCCAAAATTGAGGTGAAAAGGAGGCTTCAGTTGCAATGTAAACAATGGACATAAGCTTCGAATTCCCAAACACAGTAAGCACAGAAATGTGTACACATTGCAAGTCATTAGTTCAAGCCCACCAAACATTTCCTGAGACAATTACCTTCACTGCTATAAAATTTACTTTGCACAGTCCTCTGGAGCGTTACTAATTGCTTTTCTTAACCTCCAGAGATTAAAGGATTTTGAAATGAACATATAGACAAGTAGTGGCTAATTTAAAATCTAAGCTTTATTAAGTCAAGCTCTGTTTTATGAAATAGGGTCATTAAGAGAATGTCTAATGTTGAAATATTCAATCCTAATCTCCTCATCTTTCTCCAATCTTGAGAAATTGCACTCTGCCTGTATCTTTTTCAAAAATGCGATGCAACCTCAACTCATTTCCATCTGGCATCAGCTCTATGTCTCATCTTCAAGAATACGCATAACCATGTTGGCACTTGTTTCTCAAATCCTTTTCCACTAGGGGGTATGATAGACTGTGACTGTATTTCACCGTAAACCTTCTGTATGATACTGTAATACTAAAGTATACACACATGAGGGAGAAGAACAGACATGCAAAGCCTGGTACATAATTTATGGAGATTTAAATCCTGTCATTCATAAATATAATTATAACCTACGGCTTGAAAGTGATATGGACCTTGCCATATTGATCATGCTCCAGCTCTGTTTATTCATATCTTTTATTTGTTGACAGGCAAAATATAATAAGAATGTTGTTAGTCAGTAAAACAATTAATGAAAGGAAATACTTCCATTTTACACAAAGAATATTGTTTGTTTCTGTGCCTGTTGTGCACCCTCCCACCTTCAGATGGGAAATATAAACCCAAGGGGAGGGGATATTATTAAATCAGCAATCAACCTTCAAGTCATTTTGGTATAAACACTGTAATTATTTCATCTCTAGTAAACAGAATATAAGACAACAGCACATAAGGGTGACAATTTGCAATATGCTTTGAATGTCTTTGTTAAAAAAAACCCTATTATGGCTGAAGGCAACATTATTGAAATTAAAAAAAAAGCAGAAGTTGTGACAGCCAACAGAGTGGGTAATTAGTCAGTAAATTTCAAGTAATAAATTCAGCAGATCATTGCAACAGACATTACATTTTGCATGGGGAGAAGTCACTGCTTATTAGCCTTGAAGCCAGACCTGCTTACCTTTTTAAAAAAAAAAAGTGTTAGAAAAAAATGGTGTGATTATAATAGTATAGTCCAGATACCTTCTAAAACTCACAATCTTCTCTTATTTAGGTTCACTTATGTCAGAAGAGTCAACTGTAAATTTGCATAAGCGTGGTTGTAGTAGCATACAGCATGGGGGGAAAAATAGACAAAAAAAAATCTGATATCAAGTATTGTCTTTCTGTATTAAATGTCCTGCTACCTAACATTTTTCATCTTGATTGCAGCAGATGCGTATCTTAGATGTAGGTTACATTTCAGCCTGGACATCATGGTTTACATTTCTGATTGCTATCACCTACAGAGCTGGCTGAGGGCTGGTGGGACATAACCTGCCAGCAAGGAGGGATGCCTCTGCTAACTGGCAGCACCCTCCCTGATCTGTGGGAATGGTTTGTTTGCAATTCATCAGGTCATAAATAATCGTGTGCACTTCAGTGAGCCTCTGTATTTAGAGTGATGTAAAGACAATTGCCGTTAATGTTATCTAGGCTTCAGAAGGTTGACAGCCGCACGAAAAAGCAGTCTCAACTATCTAATATAAAGTTCCTAGTTAGGAAGTATCAGGGGTGCATTTTATACATATTAGAACCTTTTCTCAGGCTGGTTGCCCTCTTCTTAAAAAGTCTTTTAAAAAAATATTTGCCATCAAATAATTACTAGTTTTGTTTAAATGTTCTCGTCCAACACATAATGAACAGCAAGGAATTCCCTACAGGGCATCTATTGTTATTGAAATGTTTATTTATTGAGTGCTTTTGCCAGAAGCCCCCCATGAGAAAAATCTCATTTTATGAGCTCCTGAAGCAGTCAGTTCCCAAAACATCGAGCAGAAATGCAATTTTGACCAAGTAATCTCAAGGTCTTTTGTTTGCTTTTAAATAAACAGCAGAATACCAATGTATGAAAAGTAGTGACCAGAGCTGCTTTATTTCCTGTACTTTGTAAATATTCCATATAATGAAGCTGTGTTTATGTGGTGCTCAGGTGATTCCTTATGTTTAAGCATTCAATTGCTACAGTAGAGAAAAAACAATATTCCACACAGCAATATATGAATGGATATTTGAAATAGTTCCAGTATTTATTTCCTGCAAAACAATGGTGTTAGCCCAATATTGTCCCACTTGCATAAGTAATTTTTTTCCCCAGCCTGTTTTTTGTCTTTTATTTCCCAAATTTTCCCATCAGCAGCGAGAAGAAATGACAGCGCTTATGGCAATGCATACATGGGCATGACTCGGATCCTGTCATGTTCCTGGATTATCCAGTTGGAGTCACTAGAGAATAGTGTGATGGTTCTGCCAGGCTTCACTCTGCAATCCCTGCCTCTCACTGCCTGGGCTGGATAGCTGGTTAAAAGTGATCCAGCTTTAACCTTCCTGATTTTAATGATGCCATGACGTACATAGCTGCAGTGAGTGGGGCAGGAGTACAACTGAAGGAGGAACGAGCTCTGAGCCAGAGATAGAAGGCAAAAACTCAAGCAAGGGAAGGAGAGGAGGAAACTTTTTGTGCCTTTGTTGATAAGGCCAAAGTGTAACTCCACTGTGTTTGAAAGTTTGCTTTGGTTCCAGGTCCTCAGTTATAAAAATGATGCAGTGTAGATTTGTGGGGAATATCTAAAGGTATTATTTTATCACCCTATCCTCTTTAGGAGATAGCTATATACTGGGTTGGTGCCTGCTTTTATTTAAAGCAGACTGATAATTACACTGTAAATGTCTGAGCAGCCAGGTTCTCTAAGGTTGGCAATGCAGAAAAAAGGACAGTGCAAGATTAGTTATATTCAGTGTATGGTATATAAATTCCTAGGTGCCTTTTATCATTGATCTGTGACAGGATGGGGGAATGGCCTGAATTTTTGTAAAGCAGTTATTTTAGAAAAAATATACTTTGCAATCGTTGACTATAATGATCTAAAATATTATTTAAATGATGCTGATATATGATTTATAATTACCTAACATTATTAAAATACATTTCTTGTACATTAATGACTTGGCATCTGGAGTGTCTTTTAGCAATAAAATCTCTCTGTTTTCTTTTTCTCCTCTCCCTCGCCCCCAAAGAGTATTTAGGGAAAAATGATTGATTAATGACAGTTCCTATTAACTCCAGAATAAAATGTGCACAGTGCATGCTTTGCTAGTAAAAAATTTGATTCCCTTTGTAAAAGATCTGATTCCCTTTGTGACCTCATGGCAAAGTCTTGTGGTTAATAATATTTTCTTTCTTCCTGAAATGGAAAAAGGTTAGATATTTTTGTCTAGGATATATGTGATGCAACTAAGCACACTTCATTAAGTGTTTTCCATTGTATTAATGCAAAATACTAACATGTTAGTAAAAGAATAATCTAATACTTCATTTCAAGCCCTGCAACAAAAATATTTTAAAAGTTATTCTTTTATGCAGCTCTTTATTTCTTTTATATTCTTTTCGGAATTCATTCTCTCTTAAGCCACAGCTATAGGAAGTCAAAGCATGTTACATATATGGTTCCAGCTGATGTACTTCACCTTTTAAGAAGGGTTGTTATTCATAGTATAAATGTAATTCTTTTCACTGATTATATAAATAACAAAAACTTAGGAACTCACATAATACATAGTACTTAATTAAACTTATATAATAGTGCCAATTTTTGTCTTTGTTGAGCCTTTGCATTCTTCTCTGCTGGAGCCTATTCTATTATACTTCCTATAGTCTCTTGTTATCTGTAAATTTTCTTCAAAATTAGATTCACTATATTTGTGTGTCTGTATTTTTCTTACATTTTTCATACATATGTACTTTAGTATAGTTTTAAGGATATCAGAACTGTAATGTCTTTATTCCTTTCATTACTTGTGCATGTGAGTTGGATGCTATTGGGGTGGGTGGAAAGTGAATACAACATTACATGCACAGATTTATTTTTCTTTAAAAATGCACAATGAAATTTTTTGTGACACCCTGAATACTTTACTCTGCCATTCTTCATCTGGCTAATCACTACCTTCCTCTGTAAAAGCCTTATAGATTTTATTGTCATGAAGGACCATCAGGCCAAACCCCAAAAGGTCACCACAGAGTCAAATCATTTCCCCTCGTAAGTTATTCAAAGAGGCGTTTACCTCAGTTGTTAAAAGATACATCATTTGTGGTATCTTTCTGGTCAAAATCAGCCATTGGATCGAATATGTCCAAAATATTTTCACCACATTCTTACAGAATGTTATCAAGATAAATATTCCGAGTTTCTTTATTGTCCCTCTGACTTACAATTGTGACAATAAGACTAAGCTTGTATTGATGTTAGGCATATAAAATATGAAAACACGTGTAATCTTCTTTGGATGCTGAATTCCAGTGATAATCTATGCTGTACTTGTACAGTTCCAGAGCCTCCGTTTCGCCATCTACATAATAAGAATAGTATCTACAGGAGTGTTCTGAAGTTTAGTTAATGTCGTTGAAATTCTTTCAGACAGGCAAAAGACAGACACAAGAAACCACAAGAGGTATAAAAATGTATGCAAATGTAGCTAATGAAGCAAAAGGAAGAGGGCTAAATGGTGTCTTAATAGGTTCTCTTTAAAAACCTATTTTGATAAGGAATATTGTGCCACGTCTCTTGATTAGGAATCTTACATTTTTTAATAATCTCTTCCAGCGTGCTGGGACCAGCTGTGACCTTCAGAGTACACTCCAACCTCCAAAACATTTCAACTGCAGACGTTGCCAAAGCAGCAGGTAAGTCCTTGTCCTCCATTCCCAAACTGTGACCTCCCAAGTGTCCATTTAGTGGAAAGTAGCACAACAAACAGCACAATGACATCCCATTCTCCCAGAAGACTGACATTTAAAGAGGGAGAGAGTTGAGAGGTGAGTGGCACATCCAGGACACTAAAATGTAATAACTCTGAGTCAATTAAAACTGCCTGAGACTTCCTGATTTGTCAAGGAAATAGATTAAATCGAGACTTGTAGTCAAGGCCTAGCATGGTGAAAAACTCTTCAGCGTTGTCATGAACTCATGAAAACAGATAGGTTATTTGTAAATAAGGGTATAATACCTTCACTTTTCTGGTACATTTTTTGGGGGAACAAAATTGTTATTACATCTTAGCCTCAATTTCTGGATCAAAAGATGATAGAAATATATCTTTGCTGGTGTGCTGTTTAGGCAAGTTCAATGACAAGCTAATCTTGGAATTAAATGCATTTCTAGAGCTAAGTTGTTTCTGAATACTTACAGCTGTCTTGAGGACTCATGATGGCTTCTTGTCAACTTGGCTACTAACTGTATTATGGAGTTAGTGACTGCAAGAAATATTTTCTGCAAAGTAACTGAATCGATAACTGATGTGCTTCCAAATTACCCAGTTGATAGGTTTTAAATATTATGAGTAAACAAGTTGCAATGTTGCTTGAAAATAGAAACAAAATGTTCATTCAAATAAACACTGGGAGACCAAAACTGCCTATTAACTTGTTTTTCTTCACCATAGATGAATTTATTTGTAGAAAGAACTGGAGTAGTTTCCATGCCAGAACTTTCCTTTGTGGGACACAGAGGAGAAGGGTCTTTTTGACTGGTGATTAGAGAGCAGCAAATAGAATATCACTTTTCTTAAAAGACTTTAACATGCCAAAAAGCTATCAATGTTGAAACTAGGAAATTACAATAAAGTAATTATTGAATTATGTGACATCTAAATGTGTATAGGAAAAATTTTACCTGGGAAAAATTCATATGGGTTTTTTTTATAGCAATGCCCTGCGTTATAAACCTTATGATTCTCTCTGAAGGGATCAACAAATATAGAGCCTGCCTGGATTGCCAAAGTCTTTTGACAGGATCTTTCACTAGAAGTTCTTAGAATGGGGAATATAGAAGATGAAAATGGTGGATCAGTAATTGGTTAAGAGACAAGAAACAGAGATTAGGAATATATTATTAGCTTTTTAAAAGGCTAGAGATAGCAGAAAAATGGAAGGATCTCTTCTGGAACTGTGGCATTCAACATACTTATAACTTAGTTGCCAAAGACGATGGGTAGTGTGATGAGAAATTCTGCTAATAATACTAAGTTATTCACAGTATTAAAGATGAAAGTTGATCTTAGAAATGTATGAAAACCTTACCAGAATACGTGACTGGACTCAAAATGGCAGATGAAATCCATTGTAAATTAGTGTAAAAAAAAAAAAAAAAAGCAAGCATATGGAGAAAAAAATAGCTTTATAGATGAAATTTTAGGTCTAAATAGACCATTACTGCTCTGGTGTAAGAACATAATGTAGTAGTAGGTAATTTAATGAAAATAACAGTTCAGTCTCTATTGTCAGTTGAACAAGAAAAGAGTTTTAAAGAATTATTTGGAAAGGAATATAAGCCAGAAAAATATCATTTGTTCTTGCATAAATCTATCCCTTGTCTGTATTTAAATGCAACATACAGTTCTGCTTCACATACCTCACAGAGGTTGGAAATTTGTTAAAATTGAAAGATTCAGAGAAAGGCAGAAGGCATGACTGTAAGTATGGAATATCTTCCATATAAGGCAAGAATCTTTATTTCTAACTTTAAACCTAATGGCTTCAACTGGAAGAAGGCAGATTTAGTTTAAATGTAAGGAAGAAGTTCTTCACCATGAGAATGGTGAGACACAGGAGCAAGTTGCCCAAGGAAGCTGTGGATGCTGCATCACTGGATGTGTTCAAGACCAGGTTGGGTGGGGCCTTGTGCAACCTGGTCTAGTGGGAGGTGTCCCTGCCATGGCAGGGAGGTTGGAACTAGGTCCATTCCAACCCAAACCATTCCATGATTCTACGATTTAAAAAAAAAAAAATAAAAAATATGGACTGTGGTATGAGAAAGGTCTGTCAAGTCCAGAGTGGTATGGTGAATGTGGTCAGGATTGTGCAGCACAAATGAAAATTTTAGAAGGCAGGTTCAAAATAAATCAGTAGCTTTACCTGTTGTGGATAATGAACCTTATGTGTGTTCAAAATGTTACATGTAAACAAGTTAACGGACTACGTATCCACTGAAATTTAGCAAGTCCATAGAAAGTTTGTAAAGCTTAGGAGGTTCCTGATAAGCCTTGGCTTGTTCCTAGCAAGTTACTCTAAAATGTATAAATGTTGTGAGTAGTTATATTGCTGACAAATTAGGGAGGTTCTGGGAACAAAAAAATGTCACCCCAGGATAATTTCTGCAGATTCACCAACGTAAATTAATCTTTTACATTGTAACTTTATCTGTTCTATATATTCATACCCCAGGGATATCCTAACTTCTGTTTGATTAGTTCATTAAAATCTTCAGGCTTTGATGGTTACAGAAAGAGGTGTGTAGGAGTCTTACATCAGCTCCTCTCGGTATGTCACCATGGCCATAATATTATTAGAACCAAACATTGTGTTTGCCATTTATAGAAAAAAACCACAATTCTTTCCAGCTGTCAAACATTTTAAATTTAAAAATTATCTCATTTTTTCTTTTCTAACCCCTAAATAAGGTTACAGTAGCTTGTGGATTATTTTAAGCAAACCTCTCACTTGCAGATCTCTAAAGCCAAAAATAACTTCAGTTAAAAGATCAACAGCAGTTTACACTTACATAAGAAGTTTTTTCAGGCTTTAGTTGTAATTAGAAATTTTAAAAGTCAACAGTGGCTTGAACAGAAACATTCTGAAAACTAATTTACCAAAGGAAATCAAAGCAGAATAAATCAATGCATACTTCCACAGTAGGCACAGGTAAATGCATTACTGCTATTAGGTGACTTGACATCCATCCAGGAACTCTGAAAGTAGGTCTTGTTTACAGAATATGAGTAGACCAAACTGACAGAAGAATTTCACTGTCTGTCACATCCTTAGAAATGAAAAGAAATGTAGAAATTGAGGTAATCAGATGCCATAGTAATTATGGGAATGTATATTATCCAGATTTGCTAAAAGGAATCTATTTGCGCAGATGTTATGTATATGCACGTCTCACTGATATCCACAGGAGCTGTTTCTGTGCAGCAGTTTGATCTTGTTATTCATGTAGCATGTATTTTTGTAATGAAAATGGATAAACTGCATATTTTCCTTGAGTTATTTAGGTTTAAATATAGTGAACTATATTTAAAGTTTTCCATCTTCCCTTGTGGAATTTGACAAATGTGCAGATTAGAGAAGTCATGGGACTACTTAGCAACTATGCAAACAGATGAATGACTTAGAATATCTACCAAAAATAGAGATATGGAAGTATGATAATATAAAAGGTTTCCTATGTTTTCTTGGAATTTGAGATCCTTTCTTCTTGGTGCACACGAAACCTGGCTTGAGAAGAGATAAAGCTCTCTAAAATCCTTCAGCCATGTTCCTGCTGATATTTTTTTTTCCAGTAATCCACAGTTCCAGTTCTGTGTAAATGTTTTGATTACATTTTTGCAGTTTCTAGGGCTACATAATTATATGGGAAAGCTGACAACAGAGTAATTTAAAATTGTGAGTAGCTTGCTTTCTCACATTAATGATACTTTTATTTGCTCTTTGTCTACAGAGCAGGATGGACTATAGCCATCGTTTTGCCAGGGTTGCATACTTTGATGTTCATAATACAAGAACATATCTTTCATCAAGCAGCTGTCCTCTGGCCTATTTCTGTTTAATAAGTCAGGCTCAATGGTGCAGTGTAATTTCATCTCAACATTTTGAAGAAATAAACTTTCTCTAGACGTAGATGACCTGCTCTAGAAGTAATTACACTTGGCACATGACATCATTTAGACAAATAAATGTGGATTTCTTTTCTCTTCAGTTTAAAGGTTAGAAGATATCCAGCAGAGAACAATTATCAGTAAGATAACTCTATTTATATAAAATTATAATACAGTCATATAGCAATGAGCAATAGGTTTGCTTTATAGGTACTTCAGAAATCCGCTGTTTAGGCAGACGTGTATAGTAACAGTGATAATTAGAAAAGAAATCTTCTTTAGTTTTCAAGCACAGAATTTTAGCATCAGATGGCTGTAACAATCACATATCTACTACACACATGAAAAAAACATATAGAAGTCTTGTGCACAGAAACTCAGCATTGCCAAAATTAAATAAAGGCATTTGCTTATATGTGGCTGCAGCCTTTTACTAGTTAGAATCATGCTTACAGTTTTTTGATATTGTATTAAAATGCAACATTTTAGATGTTATAAAAAGTGGAGACTGAAGAGCAAAGGGATGTATGCGTAATATAAGCACATAAGTGATAGGGGGCGGACAGCACAGAAGAAGACAATGCATGACCAGATATTAGAGAATTAATAGGCCCTGTGTGCAGATTCTTGTGTCTAAGATATAGTGTGATATACAGAATTGTGGAAAGTCAGAAGTCTATATTCAATTGCTAAAATATATATTAGAATGTCAAGAAAATGTTTCAATTTTTTTTTTTTTTTTTTTTAATTCCCTTAATTTTTAACTAAGCTATTGATTTGTCTTGGTTTTGTTTTTCTGTTTGCTAGGTTGTTTTTTTTTCACGTCTCTGGTGCCCTGCTAGGGAAACCTACACTTTCACAACATGTGTGGTTCGATAGTGACTGTTACTCATGACTTGGAGAGTAGAGTAATGAATCATATAACCTTCTTATCTGAAAAATTATTTCTTGGCCAGCTTCCTAATTCTGAAGAAAATGTATTTCAAAATTAACTCCACCAAAAAAACCTTAAAAATGCAAAAATACTATATTATTGTTAAAACTTAACAATATATCAAGCTGCTTTGAGTAAAATTAATGCCTAAAGTTTGTTGGAATAGATAAAAATTAGATATATAATTTATCAGCAGTTTTAAGTAACTGCAAATGATTAAATTTGTAACCTTACAGATTTTGAGACTAGACACTGGCAAAGTTGGTCATGCCCCAGCTGTGGTGAAGTATCCATGGCAACAAATATTGTCATAGAACTTTTTGACATTGATAGTGCAAATTTTTCCTAAAATTGGCAGCTCTAAGCAGACAAAACATAATCCTTAGCTTTTAGCATTAAACAATCCTTTTGAGATTAAAAGGGTACTTCAAAACCCTTAGAGTTGTCTTACCCTGTCTAGTGATTTAAGCTGATGGTGTCTTATTGGTTTGGAGTGGTCCGAGATATCATATTAGTGACCCTGGATTCAGCTGTTGAAGAAGGTATTTATGTGTCATTCTGCCTCCAATACGTTTCTTTTGCTTGGCAGGTCTGAGATGTATTTATAGGTGTCAAAACTTACGTTTCTAAATATGTAGGCTTAAGTATCTAAATCATCAGTGCTCTAACTTCAAAGGCTCTTAGTTCCCATCACACTGTTCTAAACTTTAATGACCTTAGATAGATATCAGGATTTTAAATACAGAATTTTCTTAGGACTGAGAAATTTAAAATTCAAAGCCATGTCAGATAGTGAAACAACCCACCTGCTCCAAAAAAAGGATTTGAGGTTCTTTAACTTGAAAATACTGGCGTGGAATCTGCCTTACACAGTCTCTGCAAAATCTGTTTATTGCTCCTGTTCAGGTGCAGTCGGTAAAGTCACAGTTTTATCATACATCCAATCTGGGCCCTGTTAAAAAGGCCTGAGACTCTGACATGGACATATTTTGATTCCCTTATAAATTCAGTGCTACAAGTATCCATTATAAATATATTTTTAAACACTTAACTGTGAAGGTACAGGTGATCAGTTAAAGCTATAAAGCTATAATGTTTAGATGCATTCTCTAGATGATTGCAGCAATTGTTTCTATATAATTAAAATACACATTTCAACTTTTAGCAAATCAGATGAAAGTCTAAAATATTGCAAATTATTTATATGACTGTTCTGTTGTAGTTATTCTAGTAATGAAATATAATCCTCTTTTTATTGGTCAAAAGGGGTTATCTTTCCAATTTGCTACATAATAGAAATAAGTTAAATTAAAATCACATTTATGGAATACCTCTGTAAAGCTTGCACATCTCTTAATTTCATGGTCTGGAATTTGACAAAACAAGACACAGAGGGAAAGTAATTTACTAAATATTAGAGAGTCAGTTGATGAGTATTGACCGTACCACTATTGTTGACAGAAACATGATAACTGTATATTATCCATTATTAGTAAGAAAGGTTTTCTAGGAGGTTCTCAGATGAATGGAAGAGAGACCTGTCTTCAGATGTATCTTCATTTAATATAGCTTTTGATCTTCATATAATAAGTCTACATGTAGTACATATATGTAAAGAATATAAATAAATGTAAAGGGAGACTAGGAGAAGGACTAGGACAATGGAGGAGTAAATAGTCAACTGCAAGAGTAAGATTATGCAAAGTTTTGTTTAGCTATCCATGTATTTATTTAAAAGCATATTTAAAATAGGCACTACTGACGCATGTCTTGAAAACATCACAGTCTGATGGGGGGAATTTGAATAAACTTGGGAAATGTATTTTAATGCAGTGAGTTCAGAATACTGTGATTTTTGCTCTGGTTATTTCAGCTTGTGATTAAACACTGTATGGCCTTTGATGCTTTTTAGACTGTTGTTATTTAATTGTTAGAAGTTCTTTACATAATATATTTCACATAACTAAGTATAATCTAGGAATTTATTATTCTTTGTATTGCTTTGGTTGCTAACATAATGAAACTTGGCAATGTCCATTTTTGCTAATGGCAACATCTGTCTTCTTTTTTTGTGGTGTCTATCAGTGCAGGAGATATGTATTCTATATCATCAAAACCAGGAAACTTCAATTTCTGGGTAAAAAGTCTTCCTCTTAAGTCCTTTTTCTTTCTAAATGGCTCTAACCAGCCTCTGTTGCTTCAGTTGCAAGCACATCCATGCTGGAATACTGTCTTGGTTTCTTTTTTTTCTGCCCCACAACCACAAGCAATAATGGTTCTATGATTCTGTGATTGTTTTGAAAGTGTTTATTGGCCATTTATTGTCAGATTCATCATTAGGCTGTGATGAAGCGCACAGAACAAGGTGCAGGTCTATAGCTGAATTCCTTCCCTCTATCTACGGTTTTGAAGATCATGCAATTAGATGTCTTGCTTTCTGAGATGATAACAAAGAATGTGTCCATGAAAAATTTGAAGTTCATCTTTGAAGTGAAGTGGCAGCTTCTGTGTCAGAAACTTTGAACAATCTAGCCAGGAGTCTGTGAGGTGCATCTGATTTCACTTGCCGTTGCCCTGGTTTAAGGAGGATTACAATTCTTTAGTTTATAATGTGAAATGTAAGTTTCACAGCTCTTTTTGTCTTGCTGGTTCTCTTAAGTCTTTTGGTGCAAAGCCTTATTTCTTCTACTCAAACCTCCTTAGTTCACATTGTCCATTTTAACCTCTTGACCCCTCTGTAGCAGGTCAGTTCCCTTTGGCAATACCTACTGTATTGTCAAATCTGAAACATTTTCCTCAAATCCTTCCATTGTTGAATAAAGGATGTCATTTCATTTCTGAAATATTATTCAGAATCCGAATTGTCTCTTGCACTACGAAATGTCTGATACAATGATTAATGAGTTTTTGAGATGTCGTTTTTTTTCCCACCTTGTTCCTCTGTTGAAAAATGAAGTAAGTTTTAGTAGTTGTGATGGGTGCTACCATTTGGTAAATGTGCCTCAATCCGGAAGACAAGCAAGTATCTTTGCTTATGACTCTTCTCCAGTGAATTCCTTCTAATTATGATATTCATTGCTGCAATTAGTAAAGATGATTTTTTTTTTAACATATACCTCTATCCTCTAAGAATAACTGTGAAGTATCTAATTTTTGAGATAAACCTTTTACTTTAAAAAACACTTTCTGTTTTAACAGAGAACTTCACAGCTTCCTTCTGTTGACCTTATAAAGCTAAGTAACCTATTGCTTTCCAGCATAAACCCCTAAATCAAGCTTCTGAACTATTACTTCTAAAGCTAGTTAATAATTTTATAGCATTGTGGAGAAAACCAAGAGCCAAGTAGCATTATGTAGCCAATGTTCTTTAATTAAAGCAGTGATGGTTCGTTTCATTACATTCTGATGCCTCTTATTAAACATTCCCCCATAGAAAGCCCTGGTGTAGTATATATTGATATTTTAAAATAAACAGTTGATACTTGAAACAGACAGTTCTATCGAAGATTCAGTGGAAAGACCAGAACTGAAGTTTAGGTTGATTTGCAGCTACTCATATGTTTCTGTTAGGTACTTTTTCTGAAACCCATAGGCAGACCTACACAGATAGGTAAAAATAAGTCCCCTATGAAAGTAATTTATGTCATGGTTTAAAGGTTAATAGTGATTAAAAAGCTGACTTACTTAAAGAGCCTTCTGGTAATATAACTAAATGCATTGTAATAGTGAGGGTGGAATTCATCTAACCCAGTTGAAGCTGTTTAAATGTTATGCGTTCATTCAAAAATATTTGTTTAGACTGCCTCTGTATTCAAATAAGAAAGAGGCTGTATGAACTAGAATTGTCATAGGTGGCTAAAGGTAGGTGAGAGAAAGCCATCACTAATATCCGCAGAAATGTATAGGTATGTTGATGATAGGACTGCAATGCATAAATACTGCAAATAAATCCAGGTAGATTGTTTGAAGTCAGGATGGGAGAATTCCATACAGTGGAAAGATTTCAGGATCTTCCTGTATTCTCTGCTTGGTAACGTATCCAAAAATATATTTTTTTTGTTTCTAGATCTCTTAAAATCTTCTGGTGCAAATTCTGATTTCTTCTAATAAGCCTCATTCATTCACATTGTTCTTTTGCAACATATTGAAAGATCTTTAAGAATTCAAAGTTAATTTGAGTAAATTTACAAAGATTTCAAGTTTCATAAAGGTTGTTGTGTGTAATATTAGTAAAGAGTCAAATTCCTCCAGTCAGCATGTTCATACCTACAGCTGGTAATTCAGGATGCATCTGCCATGTAGTTGAAGTGAAAAGTGGTTTTCTTTCAAGTTCATGAAATCTCCAATACATTTTTGACTATGGAAGGGAGAAATCTTTTCCCATACCAAACTTGCTACATATGTCCTTACACAGATGTTTCAAACTGACCTGTACTTTTTAGGAGGACTTTTTTCAGCTGATGTAAATCAACAAATAGCTGATCTGAAGTCCACAGCATTGAGAATGTGCGACAAACAGAACAGTATTTTTTTTGCATAGCAGCAGTACTATGGAGTCCCACTGTGAATACAGTATCAAAAAGTCCCTGTACTAAAATATTTGAGAACTAAATTTCATTCTAATTTAAAATAAAGCAAGTAGAAATCCCCAAACCAAAGACATCCCGCTTCATGTTATATTTCATCACACTGTTTAGTAAAATTACTATGATAATAAACACATTTTCCAGGAAAATGGAAATATATATGCAATATGGCATATATCACAATATTACTTACAATTCCAGACATCTTTAAATGTTATAGTCCTTTAATAAAGTTTTCTATATCTTTGTGCAGTACACTCAAGTACTTTGTTTACAGCAGATCGTAAGCATATAAAACAAATTAGTTAGGAATGGTACAGTTAGAAGAAATCTGGTAAGGCAGGTACATAAAAGGCAGGTTTTATGTAAAGAATAGGCAGGCTGATCTAATATTTTTTTGTGAATATGTAAATTTTTAGGTAAGCATGAATAAGGGAGCTAAAGAAACCCTAATTTAGGTCAGGTAGTACTGTAACCTAACCTTTACCTGGAAAAGAACAGTCAGTACATTTTTTTCTACCCATTAGACAGATTGATTATAACTTTTCAAAATGTGGAACAAGATAAACCTAACAATTTTAAACTATGCATGCAAATAAACGGTAGGCACTGTGTGGAACAGGGGATAATGTTCTATTTTAGTTGGTACAAACAGGAAAATGTTCTTTATCTGATGTAACAAAATATCCTCTTTTTAATTTATGAAATTGGATGATTAGCAATCTTGTGATTTTAAGTGATAGCTTTCATATCAGCCAAATAATAAAAAAATCTGAGGGAAAGCGCTGCTACTTCAGGGCTGTATGAAAAATAGCTGTTATTTAAAGCACAAGAAAAAAAAACAAAACAACAAACCACAAAATCAGTTACACACAGAATCATCTTAGAATCAGACTGTTATCCCTTTTTGCTATAGAAAAGTACTAAGATAAAAAGGCACTCCTACAGAAGCATGGTATGTTGGTAACAGTGCGTAGTGGCAGCTGACCCAAACCTGGCAGCAGTCTTTCTCTCAGTAGAACACAATTTATGGGATGACATCTTGGGAAGGAGGCACAAACATGACCTGGGATGAAGGGGAAGGTGGAAGGTTTCTGGCTGAAAAAGGTTTAGTTAGGAGGTCCAGAGGATTCATGTATCATCTGTCTTGAAAACAGGCACTTGTGTGACCTTCTACTGCTGATAGCTCATGGAGGAATGTATCTGAAAGGGGAAATAATGAGCTCTTGATAGTGGGACAAGGACTTATTTGAGAGCTCTGGGAGAGTTTTTGAAGATAAGAGAAGTTTGTTGGCAGTATTCACAAGGGTGCACTTGTCAGGCGTATTCAGTCCTGTATTTTAATATTGCCTTCATTTTGAGCAGTCTTCCTCCTATGGACTGATGGCTACTTCAGCAGCTGCTGCTGCTACCTGGTAGTCTGCATGATTGTTAGGAAATGTTGTGACTACAAGGCAAGTGATTTGATTTTCATTAATTGTTTGTCTTCTGAACTATCTGTGGTCAAAGGAAGTTCTTTTTGCCCTGAGCTTTCCTGAACTCCATACATCCATTCTGACATGTGAGGTAAAATGGAGTCAGATTTATAGACCTTTGATCTTGTTCTTATTTGGAGATTATGTTTTCCATTGTCTCACAAAATTTGTATGTAAGATTTAGAGATTAATGGTCATTGCAATAATCTGCAAATACTTAATCTTTACAGTATTATGTAGTCTTCAGGAAAACATGTTAAATCCCTTTGTTCTCTTTAGAAAATATTTTCTGTAAATTTGAACATTCTGGATTAAGAGAAGTTGAATGACTCTATGTTGCCTGAGGTCAAAATATGTGCTAGATTTAATCTAGCCACAGATTTTCAAGAAGTACCTGTAAATTCTGTGTGCCTCTATTTTATTAGTAGTAAAACTGAAATATGAATAGGAAAAATGCTTTTTATGAAAAGAAAAAACCCAAACCTATAACATGATGATTTTTTGAGATAATTGAGAGGATAGAGAGTGTGGCCTTCTATAGTATAATTATGACCATTTTTTTTTTGGTATTTTTTTCCTCGTTGCATGAATGCAACAAAATCAGGATGACAGCAATGATAAAATCATTTTGGTCGAAAGATCCATCTAGTGGGTTATTTAGCCTGTACCCCAGAATTGTGATGGGTTTGGCTGGCAGGAGATCATACAGATAATATTTGATAATCTTTTTTAAAAAAAAAAAAAAGTTAGATAAAAAAAGTGTGTATGCCAAAATCCAGAGGGTGCCTCTTGGCAAAGTTTTATAGATATTTTAGATCAGTAACAAGAAAAGGTAGGTAGGTACACCCCATTACTCCTTCCTAAACAGCCAGGTAATTACTTTTGGCATTTTGACAAGTGTTTGCTAGAGTGAAGGTCAAAGCTGTCAGCAGAGAAGATCTATGCTAATCTGCTCAGCTGGAGAAGACTCAGGTAGCTAATGTTTCATAATTAGAAGTTGTGGAAACCAGTTTTCACCGTAGTTTTGTGCTGAGCATAAGTGAACTAATAATATAGAGGCATTTAATTTATCATAGTTTACAAAATTGGCTAAATGGATGCTTATGAGTAAGCATACAATTGGAGAAATATGGGAAAACTGATATTGTAGAAATGAAATATATATTTATATGCTCTTATATGTATGTGTGGTATTATACATACATCATATGTGTATATTATATAAGTGTGTATTTGGCTATACATATACACAGTAATGCATAACACTAATACTTTTAATTTGCATTGAAAAAATATGGATCAGAAATAAAATAA